>JAOBBB020011635.1:0-15984 GCA_025331005.2 Zoanthus gigantus | reverse complement strand
ATTTTTATTACTAAATTGTTTCTTTAGAAACACCGACGCAGCTTAAACTAGTTTACCGCTAGTTAGTTTTCTATTTTTGTTTAACTTAAACCAACTTTGAACAACCCAGCCCGGAATACAAGAAAATTATCCGTTTTTTTCATTTTAGGTAACTAATTAATCAGTTTCTCGTCTCGACCTGGCACGAAATTTGGAAAGACTGAAAATGTTTTAGTGTGATGTTCACAATGTCATCAGAATTCATAAAATGAGCTTTACGCCGCGTATTCTTGGTTTTCACACAATCCCAAGAGACACAAAAGACAATAGACATAGCAGCCATGTTGGTATCCCAAACAAAAGAATAATCAAATTTCTTTTGTTAAGAGTACACCAACATGGCCACCATGACGTCAGGTGAAAACCGGCAACTGCCGAATGCGACAATAAGCAGACGGTCAGCTCCGTACATTTCGCCGTGCAACTTTTGTATTAAATAATTTAGGCTATTTTTCTTTGCCCTTCCCGCCGCTGTTGCTGTCCTCGATTCTTAAACGTCTTTATAAAACAACCAAAATAGTATGCATGCTGTGACTAGTAAAATAACTGATTTTGCCGGTAAAACCCAGTTAGAGAGCGAAGAAACAGTTTATTTTAAAGTTACTTCATAAAAGCAATAAAACGTACTTTTCTATGGATTTATACGGCATAATAAGCCACAAGGGATGTTGGGAGAACAAGAGAAAAGTTTATAAGCCCGTTGCTTTTGGCTCGGGATTCACAGCTTTTCGCGTGGTTCTTCCAATATCCCGAGTGGTTTATTATGCCGATATAAATCCAGAAAAAAGTGTTTTATTGCTTAAATACAAAAAACGGATGAGAACACCAGTTGTTTACGTTTTGATTTCCCAGATGCAAGAAACTACCTAACTAGTGCTCAAGCCCCTAAAGACCAAGCTCATTTTACGAATCATACAATGAAGTCGTCCACAGCGCTCGGAAAGCTCTGAATAAAACAGTCATGATGAGTGAGGTGAAACTGAATGCTTTACTACATGGCATCAAAATGAAACTTGTGCGCCTCTTCGCGTCGTTCTTTTTCGTCAGCCCTCTGAAAAGAAAAAAAAACATGATGTTAAGCACTACGGCTTTTACTTTCTGATCAAAAAACAATTAACTACTATCCCCCAAAGGGGAGGTGAATAGTGGTATATATCTAGTGCTAGGCACCAACCCTGAGGGGGATAGTTGTTTTAGCATTTACCAAAATAATGGGATAAAAATACACTTCATTTTCAAAGAAACAATACAGCTGTCATTTTAACTTCTGCCTCAAAATCAACTAATAGTCTTGTATATCGCGAGTCTAGGGCGGTGGTATGGTGGAATTTTGTCAGACAGGAGTCGAGATATTGAAATTCAGAAGCACGAGAGGAAGGTTTGAAGGCGATTGATAAATCAAAGCTTTCTGGCAAATATAAAATCTGGTGCCTATAGTTTGGATTGTACCCTCGTCTGTCTTGGCCCCTATTGATTTACGAAGTGGCTTTGTTTCCAGTGGAGATTATTGAGCAAAAATGCAGTGTTGTATCAGGAAATGGTCTGGCCTACCATGCATGATCAACAGTTCGGCGCTGTACCGAGAGGTTCGCTGCAGCTACCCGTGACAGAAATCAGGGAGATACATAAATCAGGGAAAGCCCAAACAGTAATGATGTTGAGGGAGTCCATTGATGCTAAAATACGAGACAATTTGCAGTACCTGTGGCAATTTGTAATAGCGTCGCAATTTGTAGTACCTGTCACAATTTGTAATTGCACCCTATCACAATTTGGAATAGCACCCTTTCGCAATTTGCAATAGCACCCTATCACAATTTGAAATAGCACCCTACACAATTTGCAATAGCACCCTGTCGCAATTTGTAATAGCATCCTGTCGCAATTTGCAATAGCACCCTGTCACAATTTGTAATAGCACCCTGTGGCAATTTGTAATAGCACCCTGTCGCAATTTGTAATAGCACCCTGTCGCAATATGTAATAGCACCCTGTCGCAATTTATAATAGCACCCTGTCGCAATTTATAATAGCACCCTGTCGCAATTTATAATAGCACACTGTCGCAATTTGTAATAGCACCCTGTCGCAACTTGTAATACCTGTCACAATTTACAAAAACTAAAACTCTAGCCTTTCAAGATTATTTAGATTGAACGTTTTGTTCAATACCCGAAAAATTGAAAGAAATACGGAGAGCGATTATGTTTTATTTCTGCTCACTAGTTGTCAGAAAGCTTTATAAAGTTCCTCCGACGTCATTACATTGCTTGAATACATTGCTTACATTTGAAAAGGTTTGGTTTATTAAAACTTAGAACATAAATCGGAATGACTGTAAACATGCCAAGAAAATACTTTGACAAAGTTATTATAAAATGTGATGAGCTATTACAAATTGCAACGGGTACCCTATTACAAATTGCAGCAACCGCTATTACCACTTGTGACAGGTATTACAAATTGCGACAACCGCTATTTCAAATTGCGACAGGTATTACAAATTGCAACAACCGCTATTACAAATTGCGGCAGGTATTACAATTGTGACAATTGCTATTACAAATTGCGACAGGGTGCTATTACAAATTGCGATAGTACACAGTCGACCAGATGTCTAGACAGCGAAGAAATATAGTGCAAAAGATGATACTGACAAAATTGCTTCTTTAGAACAAAGAGATATAGTAGGGGCAACACAAAGCTGTCGAAGAGGCATTAGCTGTAAGTAGTTGTGTCAAAGATAGAGAAACTGGAAAGAGAGAATCACATTTGATTCAATGCGCCCAGCAGGGTCAGATGGTCAAATGGGAGGAAGAGGTTACTGAAAGAAAATTGAGTTGGGATGAAATTTGGAAGTGGAGTACATCACGGTTAACCTTCCTTTTACGAGTCACATGATATGTTGCCCTCCCCAACAAACCTAATAAGATGAAAGGTTGTAACTGTTCATTAGCGTTAGATAGGTATACATGGACATATTGAAGGTCCTTTACGATGCAGCCAAAAAACAGGTGGAAGAGATCAAGGATCAATAACCGCCGTCTGGTTAGCCTAGTTGGTAAGGCGCCAGTCTACTGTGAGGGAGGTCTCGGGTTCGATTCCAGGCCGGACCAACACTCAGGGTCTTAAAATAATTGAGGAGAAGTTGCTGCCTTTGCTCTAACATCTGCAAATGGTTAGACCTTCAAGTCTTCTTGGATAAGGACGTTAAACCGTAGGTCCAATCTCTCGATCCCCTGTCAAGCGACTTAAAAGAACCCACACACTTGTCACAAAGAGTAGGGTCTTGATCCTGGTGTTGTTGTCTGTTTCTTCCACTGAGGGCACTTCCTATCAGCTGCCAAGTTGCACCTTAACATGTGAGTCGCTCCAGCAGACTTTCTAAGACCCTCAACTGTCTGACCTCAACTGTATAAGTTATATTTGTAAACAGGTTCTGAAAAGCCCATAGGGGAGAACCTGTATATCTATCATATCATATCTTAAAATTATAACCATACCACCCTCAGATCAAACCTACTGTAGGCATTTATAAAATAATAATTATCTCATCACTTATAAATACTGACTGTACAACAAATTTTTACCATTTTTTCAAGTTCACTTTTGGCTTCCTCTATTCTTTCTCTGTCATTGCTGTCAACAACATATATCAAACCCTGCAGTTGAAAACAATTATTAAATAATCTAGATTTATAATGGCAAATAATTATAACTCAACTTGAAAATACTGTCAGTACATACAGTAGATTAAGTAAGTAAAACCATGAAATGTACATAAAATCTAACATAAAATTTTTAATTGTGAGTCTGCAAGCTTGCAGCCATGGTCAGCTGTTTTTAATGGCTTTTATGGGCCTTGTTGGCATGGTACAGTAGAGCTAACAAAAAGGTTCAGCTTCATTTAATATACAGTAATGCAACACTAATTCACATTTATTTAACAATCTGGATTCATATTCAGTGAATCTAAAAACTGAGCAACATTTTTTCAAAATGTACTTGATACTGTAGTTGTTGCTTACATCTGTGTTTTGGAAGTAATGTCTCCAGAGTGGTCGGATTTTGTCTTGGCCACCGACATCCCACACCGTGAATGAGATATTCTTATATTCTACAGTTTCAACATTGAAACCTGAAAATGATGATATAAATCAATAAATATATGTAATTACAAACTCTTCTGCAGAAGAGAAGGACTGAGAAAGCAGTGGTGAGAGCAACGTGTAGTGCAAAACTGATGGAGAAAAAGAGGACCTAATGGAGATGTTGGGATTGAAGAAACCAGTGGTTCAGATGGCAAAGGCGAATGGAGTGAGATGGTATGTGCATGTGTTGAGGAGGGATGTAATGGGCACTTTTTGAGAAAAGCATTGTAGTTTGGACTGCAGGGCAAGAGGAAGCAAGGAAGACTAAAGAAGATGTGGAAGACACAAGTGGAGGAGAGCAAGAGTATTGGTTTGGAGAAAAGGATGCCTTGAATCGAGTGAGGTGGAGAGTGGGAGTTGGAGAGATTGCTGCTAAAGTGGGGTAAATCCCACCACCCCCATTTATGGGGATAAACCCAGATCAAAATTGGATTGATTGATTGATCTTCTGCAAAGACTGAACTAGAATAGATTAAAATTCTTTAAAATGGCTAAGAGAAAGGTATACATGTATTAAAATATACATTCACATCAGAAAAAGTTGTTTTACTGCATACATAGGTACTGACATTACAGTAATTGAAAAATATTATGTAAAAAAAAACTTTTTTGGTTAAAACAATCTTAACTAAATTGCCAGACCAAAAAGCATATTATGTACATTTTTTTATCAAAATTCAAAAATGACTTCAATTAAAAGATGGAATTACAGTACTGTAACTGATTAGGTAAATAAAGTTGATATATTTCACGAGAGAAAACCAGAAATAACATGCAAGGTCTCTGATGAGAAATTGATGACAAGCACTGTGCGAAGAAACAAGTTTTTCAGACAACTGTCTCAGTCAGTAACAAAGTGTGTTTTAATAACATGCTCTAAAGGTGTTGATATTGAAAACTGGTGTATTCATTTGATAACATTCTAGACTTTTCTAAGAAAAATAAAATTAATTAATACAGACTTTTTAAAACAAGAATATAGAAAAATAAACACTAAAAACTGTATGTTTCGACAACTTCTTGTAGTCATTCTCAACACAGGCCTGTCAATAAAAGGCGTGCACGTCTATTCACACACCTGTAACGAAAGCCAGACGTGCAATCCATCACACACCTACAGTATAATATAGAATTTATCGTTCTTGGTATTTCTAAGCAGTGACTTCTTACAAACTTGTTCTACATGGGGCAACCAAGAATTATTTTTTAGTCGTCCCTCAAAAGTTGAGGTCGTTGTAAAAAAATGAGCTCTATCATGTACTTAAGAAAAGCCCATTTAAATGTATCAAAAATGATTATTTTTGCTGAAAGCAGTCAAGACAGTTTGTCTCCTTTGTGGTAAAAAAAGCAGGCAAAATCTACAAGCAGCTGCGTTGTTGCGTTTTTAGTCACTTAAGTTACCACATGCCACAGCACACCTCGGTCAGCCAAGGCAAGCAAATGTTTGCACGCCTACTCATTTTTTCACTGACAAGCCTGTCAACAGCTGTTATTTACTTAAAACACTTGTTATTTACATACTTGCTGTTGAGAATGACTACAAAAAGTGGCCAAAACGTACAGTTTTTAGAATTTATTTTTTTACGTACTTAATTATTAAATGACAGATGCCACCATTCCCTATGACTAAAAAAAATATGATACACATAAAAAAGATCCCTAGTATGCAATTATAATCTTAGAATAAATAAATGTACATGTATATGAAAGTATAATATCATTTGAACTTACCTATTGTTGGAATGGTAGTAACTATTTCACCAAGTTTTAATTTATAAAGGATGGTTGTTTTACCAGCAGCATCAAGACCAACTAAATAATAAGAAACAAACAATTCACTAATGTAAACTGAATTATATCTACTTGCTATAAAAGTTACATGCTATTGTACAAGGGAGCTTTTTAAGAAACTTAGTACAAAAAATTGAGAAATGAGAGTAGAGATATACAATACAGTATTTGCAGTGACATTATGAAAAAGGCTCCAAAATGCAATACAGTACAGGGCTTCTGGAATTTCATGATGGAAATTTGCAAAACAGTGCAGCATTGGTAGCTAACTGTAACTCAACTTTAGGTTTTGTGTCCTACTAAAGACGTGAACTATAAGTGTGCATGTATCAAAAATAAGATGCAAACCATTTATATGAGGAAGTGAACACGTCTTATTTAAGACACAGACTAAGGACTGCTGAAAATTCTGTTCCAAGATAAGTCACGTCTTATGTAAGTTGTGTCTAGATAAGATGCGAACACTTGTTTTGTACAATTTATAAAATTGTAAAAAAATGTATTTGACTCGAGATTGTCAATCCCATCTGTTGGTTTTCCTTACTTTACTATTGTTGTTCAGTTACTATGCTCACTTATTGAGTGGCTCCACCTGAATTGTTCTTCAATTTGTACAGGATTTAATGGAGCTGAATCCAACTGTAGAAATGCACACAATTTAGGCATCCTGCTGATGAACAGTAACTGTTTTGCAATTTTTTTCAGCAGCATTCTAGTTATGTCTATTCAGATATCTATTTTATTTAATTAATACGGGTCTTATAAATTATAACTGTCATAAGACATGTCTTATTTTCTCCCGAATAACTGGCCCTAATATTTTGTCATTCTGATTCAAGTACGACGCCAACATATAAATGGTACAGTTCGCATCCTATTTATGACGCTTCTTAGCTTAGACGCGTATGGATGTAACAAAAATAAAGTCAAAATGGCGTGATCACAGAGGTATACATTATTATCTGCATCTAGAGTCTGAACAACCGTAATATAAGTTAAAGCACGTAAAAACGGATCTAAAAACAATAAGGTTGTCAACACTCTACTTTTTTTTACTTTACCAAACCATAATACAAATTTTGACTTACCCATTAGAATCCTGACTTGTTTCTTACCAAAAAGCCGGCCAAATAGAGACGAGATTGTCAATCCCATATCACAGCGCGTTCTCCTTCAACTCTGCACAAAAACTATCTTAAAGTTTTCTTGTATTTCTTAACTTTAGATCAAGCTGGGATGATATTGAGATATTTATGTGCTTTTTAAAGATTTTCTTTCCTACTAAAACGGAAATTCTTGACTCGTGGAATGGCCGACAAAGAGTGAGCCACGTCAAGAGTTGAACTGCACTTGCGCAACTCATCCCAGGCTTTCATTTCCTGTCTCGCATTTGAACAATTTCCAACCCACAAGGGAGGGGAAGTATATTTGCGTTGCTCTCTGGAACGACAGGTTGAGTGTGTTCGAGCCTTCGGCAGAAAATAAGATTTAGCGTTAAAATATAAGAATGGTATGACTTATCATTGACGGTAAGTGTAGCTTAAACAGAGAGTTTTGGTATGATAGTTTTCGGATCTTCAAACTATTCACCAAATCACTTTTATGTGTATATTCGCATCCTAATGGCGTTGCTCCAGTAATTTTTATACGTCTTTGACTTTTCAATTTTATTACTGTTTCAACGACCAAAGCTACATTTTCGTGACATTTAGTATCTTTACCTTAACCATTCTACGAATTCTTTTTTGAAGAC
Organism: Zoanthus gigantus; assembly: GCA_025331005.2. Taxonomy (NCBI): domain Eukaryota; kingdom Metazoa; phylum Cnidaria; class Anthozoa; order Zoantharia; family Zoanthidae; genus Zoanthus; species Zoanthus gigantus. The sequence goes on along the minus strand of JAOBBB020011635.1, from coordinate 8,250 downwards.
AATATATAAGTTATTAACTGACGGAACTCCATGCTCAAGTTTTTGGTTTCATAAAGTTTAAAATGTTAGACATTTTAAGATTCCGGTTTTTAAAACCTGTCATGTTTTTCTGTTCTGGTTAAAGTTTGAGCATTTTAAGACGAATTTATATCTAGACAGATGAACTTCACAGATGTTTGTGCATTTTCATTGTGGGTTTAACTTCAATTTTTGTTTTCGTACAAAAACTGGTTGAATATCAAAGCCAAAGGCAAAATGAATGAACATTATGTAACTTGTTGTGTTTTAATATTAAAACAAAACTTTGTATATTTTATATCAGTCCATAATGACACAGCAGTTTTAATGAATTAATCTTTGCCTTTTTTGTAACCAATGGTTCAATGTTGTTGTTTTTTTGTCAAAATTAAAAATATAAAAAATGGAAGAAATTGGCAATTGGACAGATGAATTGAAACGAGTTTTCTGCCTGACAAAACAGGAAATGTGATAAAAAAGACTAACGTTAATCATGCAAACCTAAAAGTTATCGTTAACGTTTAACCAATATAGATTTTAGCCTTTTTTATCACATTTTACATTTTTAAGCGATTTCAATGACAAAACAGGAAATATTTATTAAAATATTGTTTTTAATCATTGTTACCATAAAGCTACTGTTTGTAAGGTGTTCATGATAAGGGTTTTCAGTAAGAGGCAGAAGTTGGTGAATTTGCCACCTACTTCACATAAATGTTCCCCCAACTTTGGTTTCTATAAAATTACTCAAATCATGCATACCAAATAATCTGAGAAACGTCAGCTAATTCGCTGTCTAAGTATTCTGAATAGCACTTCTACTCTTATTCAAAATTTACTGAAACCCCCATATGTATAAATTATATATATTAATTATTAACATATAATTTTTATATATTTTACCCTTGCAGGGTTTTGGCTTAGAGGCCAAAACCCAAGGAGGCATAATAAAAAATCCCACTTTGAGAGAGTGAGAAAGAGAAAAAAAAGCTCTGTATGCTAAAAAAGTCTCGATTCAGAGTGATTCAGCCTGCAAAGGATTGTCCAAAAGCCCACAAAGGATTTCTGGGACTGCTCACAAGCCAGGAAGAGAATACAACAAATAACAACAATAACAACAACAACTTTATTTGTACCCTCCAGTTTACATTACAGTGTATCGATTACAACATAATAATTATTAGTTATGGCGTTGTTTGGTGAGTGATAAATATTGCAGTGAGGTCGCTCTAAAAATTGACAAGTGAATGATCTCTTTCTTCCGTTTCAAGTTTAAAAGTGATGCAAGGAGGCAACAAAACTTTTTTCAATGAGTTATTGCTTTAAAGACTAAAGTGTGCATAATTTAGAATCGCCCACCTTAGAATTTCGAAGTTTTATTGACCAGCAAGAATATTGGCCTGGTGTGAGAGGGAAGGGGGGGGGGGGGGTTCCTGAACCCCTGGAACCCCCCTGGCTACGCCCCTGATCTGACTTGGTAGTTTTCAACTTGTACTCCTGTTTTTCTGTTTAAGACGATGAGTCACCTGGTTAGACCTATCTTCTCTATGAATTGTCATTATGTTTATATTCATATAAATACTTTATTTAACGTCAATTGCGAAGGAAGTGGTTGCCCATTCTTCCTAGCCAGAGGCTAATGTTTAATGGCTCAATGGCTCAGATCTTGGCGTGAAAGTCGAATTTGCAGAGGGAGGAAAACCGGAGTACCCGGAGAAAAACCCTCGGAGTCAGACTGAGATGGACAAATCTCAGCCCACGTGCGGACTCGATCCCGGGTCGTAGGGGTGGGAGGCGCGACTGATGACCACTACGCCAACCTGACTTCCCAAAAATATATACAGATATATTCCTTAAATATAAATATCAATGTCATGGTATACAATTTAATATAATCAAAGAAAACTTATAAACGCAATGATTATCGTTATTGTTAATTATAAACACCACTGTGAACGGTTTAAGGATTTTTGAGTACAAATGTTACTTTGACTGCAAATTTCCTTTACTACAGGTAGGATCTCTTTCCCGATGCACGTCCTCGCCCCAGGCGGGAGGGTACCCGTCATTGTCAGGAACTGTGGCAGTGGCCCTTGCCAAGCAGATAGAGCATTGGAAGGCCCTGGGCTCTCCTTTAATGGCATTCCTTTTATATATATTTGTGATGGCCCTTATCCTAGTACTTGGGACTTTTCCACGGATTAACAACTTTTCAAATCTTGCGGGCTTTCTTCAAGGACTCGTTTTGGTGCCCTTGTTTTTGAATTTCAGAAAGAATAACAAAAAGAAACGCTTGAAAATAGTTGTAGTTTTAGTTAGACTTTTTAATGCTATATTTATTCTTTTATTAGTTATAACTAGTATAGCCTTTTTCTACGAGGTTCAAAAACTCGATGCCAGTCCAACATTTTGTTATATTGATTGTATTCCGTATGTGACAAGACTGTGCAACGAAGCTTAAAAATTGTACAATTTAACAGTATGTATTTTGTCTGTTTGTCGGTCAAAGACGCTATGTTTCTCTCTTTATAGCCAGTTTCAAGAAAAAATTAGTTTAAAGAACTACTCTTGGGTGCCAAATAAACGTCCCCCCTGCCTATTAAAATTTCAATTTTTTCCGAACCCCCGGACCATATTGGTACCCACCGTTTATTAAATTTGGATTTTCAAATCTCAGTTTTTGTGTACTGTTCTTTTATAAAATTAGTTAATTAATTACATTTTCTTGGAGTTACTGAAAGAGATATATTATTTTCTTCAGACCTGAAATAGTTGTTGTAATCATGCCCATGACTCAGTGTACAGTGAAAAATTCTTTTTAGATTTTCCGGACCCCCGTTTATTAAGACCCCCCGCATATTAGGTTTTCAAATATTTTCCGACGCCCTCGTTTTATCCGACCCCTCGTTTATTTGGCACTGAAGAGTACTTGCAAAGATCTTGCCACTAACCAAACATGAAGATATTGGTCAGTTTACCAATTTGTTATTGTTCATAGTTTAATATTATAAACAGCCGTTCGAACTGTACCCAAGATCCTCCTCTCATAATAAACAATTACACATTAAAATGAAATACAAAAAATATATTCGTTAAAAACATACAAAATTTGTCATTATAGTTACAATGGCAAACCCAAATGTACTTAGTGACTTCTTTGCTTATGGTAGTGGACTATTAACAGTTCTCCCACAACACAAAGTTCGAGCTATTGGGGTTCAAAAATAAATATACCGTAAATTCTCAAACGAGATTCCCCCACTTTAAGCACCTATGGATTTCTTCCCCCCCGAGACAAACGCTAGATGATTTTCGTATACCAATGTAAGCTCCATAAAGCAAAGATGCTCTTCAGATTATTGTAAAGGATGTTCTGCTGCCTTGCAGATAACGCTTAATGGCGTTTCTCGGTTTTACTTTCTTCTCTGAATAAATGAATACCGCAAAATCTCAAGTTAAAAGCCCTGGGCTTATATAACTTCGTAAGGGGTTTTGGGCGGGCTTATAAACGGAAGGGGGATATAATAAACGGAGGGAGGGGGGGCTTATATCCGGGTGGGCTTATATAAGCGAAATAAAAGAAATGTTTTGGAATAACGAGATAAAAACTAGGCGCATCTGAAAAACGAATTAAAGCTAACATATATTTAGAGTTACATCTGCGTGCATGGAAAACTGTCGGCTTGTAGCCAGCTGTTTGCTCTGATACTCCAAAACACTGGAGTTGAACAGCTGTGTTGGTAATAAACGGTAGAACAGAACTCATCGCGTTGTTAAATATACATGAACATTTGTTTCTTTCTTTGGTATCATTATAATTATTGTTCTAAACTCCACAGCCACTTGTTCATGCCTATAACGCAAAAGGAACGTAAGCATACAGTAGATGGACTTATAAACGGGATAGGGCTTATATCCGGGTGCGCTTATATTCGGGTGGGCTTATATCCGGGTGCGCTTATATCCGAAATAATATTTTCTTTGAAAAAGGGATGGGCTTACATCCGAGGGGGGCTTATATCCGATGATGGGGGGCTTAAAAACGGGGGGCTTTACGGTATTCAGAATACACTTTCCTTCAGGTGCTATTCGTTCCATGGCAGGTACTTCTCTTTAAGTAGTTCCACTGTTTGTTTTACATCAAATGCAAAAGCCGTTACAGGCGAAGACCATTTAGGAACATGCTCAACATCTGAACTATTTAACAAACGGACTTTAATTTCAGAAAGAACGTAATAATAGCAAGTGTATAATAAATTTAACAAAAATGACAACACTTTTGATCTTAAAGACTGACATGTTTTAGCAGTTACAACTACCATCATCAGAGTAAAACAAGACTGAGTTGAAACAAATTTTGAAGTGAGGATAAAGTTATATAAATACTAATATGAAAGCTTACATAAAATGATAAATGGTTGGTTGGTATGTTTAACCTGTTGATTTAAACATACAGGCTGAACATACCAACCTGAAGCTTTCTTGTTAGTATTTATGTAAATTACTCTTCACTACAAAATTTGTTTCCACTCAGTCTTGTATCAATCTGATGATGGCAGTTGTAACTGCTGAAACATGTCAGTTTAATTTTAATACTGACTAGACTTTCTCTGATAAACTGAGAAGGTCGCTCATGGCGAAACTAAGTTTACATGGTAAACAATAGCCAAATGGGAAAATTTTTTAAGTTTTTAACTTTAAAGATATGTTGAAGATACAAAAAAAAATTTTATATTCGATTTCTTTACAAAAAACATACTTTTCCACAATTCATTTCCGGACATCAACAAATACAACCTGAAAGGCGCTCAAACAGCACATAAGGCTTCTGTATGATAACATTTTAAAATACCATTACTTCCTGGTATAAATCGTTTTCACAATCCCTTGAGACGTCTTAAAGACAGAGCATTGTCACTCAATAGGTAGACGTGACTTTATGAAAAACATGTACATGTAAGTGTGTGATTGGCTGCAACACGTGGATGCCACTTACGTAAGAGATCAAAGTGCATTGCATAGAAGACCTAATTTGATTGGTTGTAAAGTTAAATAAATGAACTGTTTGGGCTTCCTGTGTATATGATTCACTCTTACACTACTCGTCGACATTAGGAATCTTACGCAACGAGGACGGGAACGCGAACAACAACGGCTCAGAAAAATTGCATTTCTGGATCGCTCTTTACTTTTTTGTGGGGACCATTAGGGTTTTGCTTTCTTTATCTTAAACTTTGTAAATAGAAAAATGATTAAATGTTTCTCCATGAAACTAAATAAATACTGAGAAAGTTTTTGCTGTTACGTTCTCGTAGTCTCGACAACTCTAAAAATATTCTTTTCACGTTCTAATTGTAGCGATAACTACGTGCAGGTGCTGAGCTAGATGCATTCCAACGTGCAGTTATTGTATTTACTATTGTTCTTTGCCTTCGTCGGCGTCGCCGTTCTAGTTGCGTAAACTTCCTATTTCCTACTCCTAGTCCAGGCAGCAGACAGAACAAAAACTAGGTTTAAATGTGTGTGCTCGACACTGGCGAAATCAAATCGCTGCGGCACTTAATCGAAGAATTAAGGTTACAGCTAAATGGCACTTCGAGACAATATCTTTGTCTTGATTATCAGCCTAAATAAACTCAAGAAAGTCAAACGTACTTCACTCTAAAACCAAAGATATAGTTCACAAAAAAATCCTTTTTGCGTTCCAATTTTTTATATCCTTTATTACGATACAACTGACTTACTTTTCCAGGGTAACAACGACTTTTTCTTTTCTACAGATGGTTTGCTGTCGTCAGATATCGACAGAAGTTTGCTTCTTCCATTCTTGTTTCCTTTGCTTTTACTTGAGCGCTGTGCATGCAGGGTAAAAACCTGTTAGTTAGGCGTGTACCTCAAATTACAAGGAACCTGTACTGAAAGTGCCGGCAAGGAATTCTTTAAGAATATGTCTTGCCCCCAGACTTCCCAACTGCTCCCCCGGGGCGCTAGTAAAAGAGTCGTGTACCGCATTTAACCAAATACTTGCTCCTTGACCGCTGTTACCCAAGCGAAACTATTTTCTAACAAAGTAAAAAACCTTTCTTCAAGCGGAAAGTTTTTCCAACTTGAAATCAAATTTTATAATTTAATTTTTAATCTTCTCCAAAAACCAAATAAAAAACAATAATGTGTACGTGAGTGTTTTCCAAGACATTTTACTGGCTGATGAGGCAGAGGACTATGTACGCGGAGAAAACCAGAAATCGGATATTTTTGTACAGAATGGTGATCTGAAAAAGTCAACAGTTATACAGTAGGCTAAGCTAACGCTCAATGAATCCTTTACGAGCCAGGTGGCGCATGAAGCTGGCGCTTATCTCCGGTTTCTGTACATAGTTTTAGGCGGATGAGAGTCTTTGAATCTCACTGGACGGGTAACTAATACATTGCAGGTGTACTCATTTACCTACCCCGGAAGGATAGAAAGCTGAGTTAGCTTAGGCAGAAAAGAAGGTAACACAAATGTTCAAATCTCGGCAGAGCCTGGATCGAAATGGGGACCTTGTGGTCGGAAAGTAGAGATCATACAACTGCGCCAACCATGCCCGCCCTAGTTTTGTTTAATTAGATGCAATTGTTTTACGAGAAAGATTCCTGACACACTGATACGTCATTCACTTTCGAAACCATATTTGGAGAGTACCTTGCAGTATTTCTCGGTAACTCAATGGTTTAGAAACGGAAAATATTTCGGTCAAAGGAAAAAAATTGAAATTCAAAATATTTGAAAATATTTCAACTGAAACATGACTCAAATGTTTTCATGTACTTGTTCGTTTTTGACAGTTAAGAAAAGTTTGGGAAAATATTCAGATTTAGAACATATTTAGATTCAAAACATTCTGTAGATTTAGAATATCCGTCCAAATATACATAAGCGCATGCGAAATATACATAAGCACATGCGTAGAATGCACTATGTGAAAACACGTAGTTTGAGTATTAATTACTGGTTTTTCATCAGGGTTGTCAATTTTAAAAGCGCCGGCTATTTGAACATTTTCTCCGGCTGGAAATCGGCAGAGAAAAGCGGAAAAAAAAGCGGTCATTACAAAAATGCAATAAGAAAAAAAAAGATAAAATAAAACGTGCCGTCTACTTTCAGAATATCTCCGCCAACTTCAAATCTTAGAGACAACCCTGATCATGCTCTCACAACCCTCTCATTCTGGATTTACGAAATGAAACAGCTTCGCGACCAGAATAACTTCTTACTAAGTGCAACAGAGTCCGAGTGCACGCATTATGTCTGTTTCTTTAAAGTTTGGAGGGAATTTCTATCATGTTTACTTTAGGTTTCATGCGCGTATGAATATATGAGACAGTGTACAACAATTTTTAAAATAACAACAAAAAGATTTTAGCGTTTTTCAAACAATTTAAAAATGTTATACTGGATAGCTAAGATTTGAATTTAAAATTTGTAACAATTATCAACGACATGTCACAAGCACGTCAAGATTTCAATGGAAATTATTTAACAAACTATTAACTCAATGCAAGTTTATTCATTTTAAGATCATTCATTTTAGGTTAAAATATTTAAAAGTGTTTATTTTTTTACCTTACTATCCGAACTTCTGAAATCAAATAAACTAAAACTGCTTCGACTGCTGCCGCTGTCGAATTCAGAATCCTCCTCCGACAGGTACAGAGAGGAACGCGAGACCTGTCGCAAGAATCAACAACAACAACAACAACAACAGCATTAATTAAGAAATAAAACATGTTCTCTGTAGCTTGGTGAGAACCAAGGCGAACGTTTGGGAGAATTCGAGAGCAGATCAGTAAAAACCCAAAACACAGCCAAGGTTTACACCTGCTCGAGAATTCTCACAAACTTTACCAAGGTTTTCATCTGGCTATGGAGGCACGGACAACATGTTTTATTTCTTTTATATTATTTTCCGACTTAACAAAGAGAAAGACGATATACGAAGCGCGTATGCATATTTCTATTTCTTTCATGAAACTGTAAATTCTTACAAATTGGAAACAGCCAATGATATCGCTCACGTCATTTTCGTGTTTCATAGCGCTATGAGAACACACTTTTTTGACCGATCAAAACGCACGTGCTATCCAAATTATTGTAGTTTAAAATCGTTTTGAAAATGTTACATATTTTAAAACGTTTTAATTTTAACTTCCGACAAAACGAATTTTTGGAGTTATAAAACAGCGTTTTAA
>JAOBBB020011557.1:0-15995 GCA_025331005.2 Zoanthus gigantus | reverse complement strand
ACTGAAATGGGACACTTTAGAAGTTAGAAGACATTACTTAAGCTTACTCTTTATGTACAAAATAATCTTTGGTTATTTTAACATTAATCGTGATTCGTATTATATAGTAGGTAGAACACGTACGAGAGGTCATATGTTTAAGATCAGACCGAAAGCCACTCACACGAACTATCTGGAATACTCTTTTTCTCATCGCTATATCAATGACTAGAATAATTTACCTGGTGACATTTTGCAGTCTCAGTTTTCACTCTTTTAAAACCTCATTATTGAATCATCTAAGATTATAACCATTATTTTGCATTACATTCATCACTTTATTTAGCAGTCAATGTATTTTATATATATTTAGACCCGCTCTTCCAGCATGTATTTTAATTGCATTTGTTTTTAATTTATGTTTAGATGACAGTCTTAGAATGGGAATTAAGTTTCCCCCTACTGCCATCCTGTTGTTATATACCATATCAACGAACTGATTAAAAAAATAATCATAAATTAATAACCCAACTCTGTATAAAGCATCTGCTTTATATTAACCATGGACCGGTTCAATGAAGCTTTTGCGGTTGGGGCTGTTGTTATTTGAATAGTGACCTTTGGTTGTTGAAAAAGGGCTGCGCTTGTGGGTTGCACTTGTCAGATTTGCGGATATTACCTGTAGATATATTTTGAAATCATGTTATCATTCGTTTGTTGTATTTTCCGCTGTTTGGTTACGACTATGGACAAATGATGGGAGTTCTGGCGCTTAAATGGAAACGGGCAAAAATATTCCAAGTGCTGTACCTAATAATTTCCGATTTTATTTCCTTAGCCGGTTGAGGTAAAATATATTAATTACTTGACGTGCTTTTTATAATTTTAAGGTAGTTCATAACTATGGTCAGGGTGGAAATGGGTCGACAGTTGTGTTCTCATTTCAACCCAGCTTTTTTTCCCCGACTTCCTGAAGAACGTAACCTGGGAAATTTAGGCACGAAATTAGGAATAACCTTCAATTTTTACTTTCAGAGATTATATTTATTGCGATAAAATTGTCTCTGCATATCAGGAAAGAAACAATCTCAAGAAAAAAGGATACCTAAATATATCAATCAAAACCTGACAGTTGTGTTCGAGTCTTGTCGTTTCTTCACACCAGATGACTAACTTGAAAATCTCAAGCACATTTTCCGATCGTCCACTAACCGCTTCACAGAGAACTTTTACTTAATCCTTACCTCACTTTCACTAAAGTCCCTGTACAAACTGTCCACTAATCTCAAGACGTCGTCGTACAACACGGATAGCAATGATCTATCCGCAGAATTCACTGTGTCTGTCACACCAAAGACCGCATATAAGGAAAACACAGGTCAGTTAACATCGACAAGACACTACAAGATTTCAATTAAGTCTTTCCAAAATTTCTTTTATCGACATCTTAGAAATAAGAATGACACCAACTTAAACTGAAAGAAAATCTTCATGGTCACCATTGAAAACCTGAAACCATGCTAAATATATAGTACGAAACAGCCAAAGCCCTAGCAAAATTCCTGTCCCAACACCCAGAAAACCAAAATAGCCTTAAGAACAGATTGGACATTGCTAATCGACTTGACCAGCACTCCATTGAATGGGATGAACCCCTTGTCTCATACGATGTTAAATCTCCTTTTACTGCTATCATCATCATGGTTTGGCTTCGCGAACGAAAATTAAGAAGGTTGCCCACGTTGTCGTCGACTGCAGACACGCTCGTGGCTAACCAGACCGATGCGGGAAAGGCAGATCCGCTGGCAGTGTCTGCAGGGAAGGTGATCTCCGGTGTGGTTGTGGAGGCGGCGCGGGTCTTCCTCGTCTATCGCTTGTCTTTTAGTGCCGCCCGAACATTCTCTCCGTTCTCCGAACATGACAATCTTAGATAGGCGGTGGTCTCCCATTCGAGAAACGTGACCAGCCCATCGGAGCTGGTGTTTCAGGATCGTGGCTTCAAAGCTGGGAATTTCTGCCTGTTCCAGGACTTCGACATTGGTGATGAAGTCGCTCCAGTGGATGTTGAGGATGGTGCGCTGGCATCGCTGGTGGAAGCGCTCAAGGAGGCGGATATGGCCGTGGTATAGGTGACCCAGGTCTCAGAGCCGTAGAGAACGGTGGTGAGAACAGCCCTGTAGATGTGGATCTTTGTTTTGCTTTTTAAGTTCTTGTTGTTCCACTTTTTTGTATAGTCTGCCGAAGGAGCTATTGGTCTTTGCCAGTCTGTTTATTTCTATGTCTATACCCCTGGATGAAACTATAGAAGGCAAATTATCACTACACGACTTGAGATGAAACATTTACTTTGTAGTTGTTAAAAGATGCGCTTTCACGTTTAACGGGAATTTGTACAAGCAAATGGACGGTTATGGTGTAGGAACTCCTTTCACCAGTTCCAGCCAAAATCTTTGTGTAAATTGTAATTAGATGTTAACGCACTAACTAACCCATCGTTTTGCCACCGATATGTTAATGGTGTTTGTCAAAACGTTAAGATCAGTAGCGCTTTGCACTAATGACGTCACGACTCAGACTAACAAACCAGCTAATGCGATGTTTTGAACCGACCAAAGTAAAATAAATTCTTGTGTTTACAAGATCGCTACTTTCTCTATACAACATTTTGTCAAACATGCCTCTGTTTGTCGGAGTTAGTGGAGGGGGGGATGAAAGTTTAATTTTAGTAACTGTGTGCAGCGATATTTCCAACAATCACTTACTGCAGTCCTTGAGTCCGTACCATCCCAATATTCGTTTCACTATTGAAGAAAATCCTAACCGCCAAACAGGCTTGCGATCACGTCTCTCTAAAAGAAACTAGACAAATTACTTGTCCACTGGAAATGTAGTAGCCCGGTCAGCTTGAAAAGAAATTAAATCCTAAGCGCTTTGCAACTTGCCAAACGCATGTCTTCCAATTTCTCTGAAGAAATCGAATCAATTAAGAAATATTTCACTAACGCTGGTTACCCTTATAAATAGATTTGAACTCTAGCCGCAATTTTGAACGCTCTGATGAACCTGGAGATGAAACCCGGTTCCCATCTCATTAGTTGAACTACTGCCCAGAGATCTATATCCCCTCCCGCTATTGTCAAACCAATGAAAAGCAAAGCCGGAAGTTGTACGATCTCTACAATCCTTTACTAAAGGTCACTTTGAACTCAAACTTCTATGGAAACAAAGAAAGTTGAGTCCTTCTTTAACAATAAAGATAAAAATAAACACCGTCTCACATCCATACAGAACCAATTATCTGAACCTACTAGTCATCTTGCTCGTAACCCAAACCACCCTTTTTCCTGGAAAGGTATTGTTCCCGCCTATTCCTGGACTATTCGCTGCATCTTTGAATCTTATCAATGCAGAGTCCCGTCCTCATTTGAATAAATAAATCGAAACTTTTTCTTTGTCCCTATATATTCTCGGGATAACCTAATAACTGTTATCTTTATATCAATGGGTTGTTTTCCAAAGTTCCAATCCACCTGAAGATGAAAACGGGAAATATCTAACTAATATTTCGCAACAGAGTCGTGCGATTATCCAAAGGAGATATTTTAGGGGCAACAAATTTTATATTAAAATAAGTTATCAATGTCCTTGGAATCATTTTAGTAAATACAGAGTAAACGATACACGCAGTGAGTTTTCTAAATATTTATTATAGTGTCGTAACTGTTCCATAGTGAGTAAAATGTTAGTGAAAAAAGAACACTTTTGGTAATAAAATCGCACTTCACAACGAGTGTGTTCGGTCTTTAGTTTTAGTGAAATCAACATTCCGCTTGCGATATATAAATTCAGGATAGTTTAGTGAACAACTGAGGTAAATTGAACGAAAGAGTTTTAGTATTCTCACGGTATACCCGAGTAACACGGAAAAAATGAGTAATCTGTCGACATCTTGTTCGCCACTTGGTTTAACTATAAACGAATCTTTGTTTATATTTGACAACCAATAACACACGTGCTTGAGTCCTAATAAGAGTTTAAAAAAAACAGTGAAGTTCCTTGAAAAATAAAATTTCTTTGATTAAATGAGCAAAATAAATACATTTCGTCCTATGAATCTCTTTTATCTTGAGTTCTTCGCTACAAATGGTTCAGGTTGGAAACAATGACTTTAGCAAAGATTCGCGTATAGTAGGCCCATCTCCCCCCAAAGGTTTGACTGTTACTGCATAGTTTGTTTTGCTTTTGCCTAAAACAATCGACAACAGGTCAATCATTACGAGCTGGGGGTGATCCTTAGTCTTTTTTTGTCTATAGGAACTTTCTCAATCAATGGTATGTAGCGCGGACCGCAAGCGATGGAATAAAATTGCAGAACATCGAGCTTTTTACATGCCAGTGTAACCAAGTCCTATTCCACTTTTACCTCCTGCACCTCTTGACAGCTGAAAGGCTCGAGAACGTTCAAACTCCAATTCTAAATCTGCCAAGATTTTACTTCCCTGAGGTTCTTCTTCTGTTTGCTGCAAGGTGTCCGTTTGGCCTTCCACCGATGGACCTGCACTCTCACCTTTGATTCCCATCAGCCGTCGAAACTTGGCTTTCATTTCACCCCCCTGATCTCCAGAAAAGGTCGTTCCTGCCCACAATTTGTTTCCTGTTGGTGCTGTCTGTTAAAAAAATATTTAAATTACACTTAGTTCTTGTGAGAAAGTCGACCTACTCCTTTTTCTACTTTCTGAAGCAAACTAAATCACACCAAAACATTTTTTTTAAACTTCATAAAAATCACCACGCCTTTTAGTACAAAATGTAATTTCTGGCGATTGAGTGAATGGAATAAACAAATTAGAAATAGATATTTCTGCGGTACGGAACCAGCAAGTACTGGGTTCCATTATTGTGCTGAGGATTGTGGGTAATTAAAGAGTATATAAGGCCGTGATAGCACGTGGAAAGCAATTCTAGGTCTGCTTCAGCTACTAGTCAATTCGCCTTTTCCTGACAATTATTATGGTATAAATGTTGAATCGAACTTGATATCCAATGTATTCAATAAGATGTGTGAATAATCCAGATACAAACGTGTTTAAAGAACCATAGAGATTCTGTTAACAATTTATCTACAAATAGGACGGCTGTCAGGGTGACGGCTCGTCAGCCCGCTGTGGTTGTGCCTTATTGTTCAATATTGTTTAGAACGTCTGTAAGTAGCAATTTTCGAACCAATGTAAATTAATAAGTAGCAATATTAAAGCATGCAGAGCACCTCTAGACCCAGGAGGATTGTGGTATTGGGAGTTCGGGGAATACGTTTCCAGTTTCCACTGGGTTTTATGGTTTTTCGTATCCCGCAAACCACATGCCTGCTGCTCTCTAGGGTATCACTGTATGAAGCTAACCTACGCCAATAAAATAAACCTGATAGGATACATTTTGTGTGTTGTCTAGTGGAACTGAAATAATATTTCGATAGTACTCGCTACCATCGTCAGTGCAACCTGAACAACTTGACATTCTTAAACTTGGTCACTCGCATTCCATCCATCCACCAAGTATAAGTATTACAGATGTCTTTGCTTGCCTTGAATGCATGAACTACACTTTGTCAAGGAATATAAAGTTGTAAAACTGGAAAAATAAATATATTTCTTCGATTGCCTCCGATTCTTGTCATTGCAAAGACCGCAACCTGTAAGTCTTCATCTGGCAGATGGCGAGAAACGCTTGTTACATATAATTTTTCATTCAGTGATCAGTACCACGATTGGTTGAACTAAAGATTCCCCGATTGGTTAAACTACCCGTACGCAACCTTCGATCACTGTACAACCGTGATCTTCACAACCGTGACTGTATTTCAATGCCGCACTATTAACAGCGCTGTATCGAAAGTGGCTGTGTCTTCAACAATTGTTTTATTATTGAAATACAAACCACTGGATATATGAGTAAAAATGATTCTTTTGAGCTTTTACTCCAGTGAAAGTTGTCATTTATAACAAACAACAAACGTTGTAAACAAAACAATGAGTGACTTAAATACTTGGGAAAGATTTTGCATAAGTAAATTTATGTTAAATTGGCGCCGAGTACGAGCCGGACACGCTGACGTTGTTACAGGGAAGTGCTGCAAGAAAGACCTGAATATAGTGAAGAATCCGACCCCCAAGATTACTTTTTGGGAAGGGAGGGGTCGGTCGTGTACAAACATTTCGAAACACATTAGTTGCAACGGAAAACAAAGTTGTTAGCAATAATAAATCATAAACATCGGCAAACAAAGTGCATGAACATCGCTTCGACAAGAGTTGTTTTTCTTTTCAACAAGATGTCGGCAAAATACATGAATGGCTACTTACCGGTATCAATATACACTATATAAATCATAAACATTTAGAAGTATTGGTCATTTTCTTTTGCAAGATTTGGTCGCTCCTAAAGGAGCGGTTTTATCGATGGAACAATGTCACAGCTGGCTCACACGGGATAACATTGATAAAACCAGCGACCAAAACTCGCAAAAGAAAATAACCAATACTTCTAAATGTTTATGATTATTATTCTCTGACAATCAACCACGAGAGAATATCTAAATTTTACTAATAATCACTGTGGGAACGAAAGGAAAATAAATTCTGGTAGTATGATCACGCAGATGACATTTAATCATATCTTTTAACATTTTAAAAAACCTTGTCTTAAAGAAACGATGTTTCAGAAAGTGCACTTGTATTTAGTCATGAGAGTTGCGTGTTTAATGATTCGTATGAAGACTCTGAAAAGTTCAACCTGTATGGGCTAGTTCAGGGTGAATAACCAAAAGATGCACCCGTAAAAACAGCTCTTATGGTAATCGTAAAACAAGTCATAATTACCTCTGCCTTCTTGCCGCTCCATAAAAGTTTTCTCTTCTGTGCCTGCATGGCGAACTGGTGAGGATTCACAACAGAAGGGTTGATGTAGCCAGGTACGTTCAAAAGCGATGCTGTTTGCTGAGCTTTTTTCTTTAGTTCGTCAGCATGAGCGGCGAGTTTAGCCTGCACTTCTTCCGACGTCAAAGCCCTGGCTGGAGTATACACTGAAACAAAACCATAATGGACTACTCGTTTTATTTGGCATTGAAATATAGATAGAGCCCTAAACGTGCTCTCATTGGTCAAAAACCCATGCTTTATCAGAGCATAAAACATAAATTAAGTGTGCTTTTGTTTTTCACTATTCGCAGTGTGTAGAATCTATATTATACAGCAAATGAAGAAGCTTATAAGCCATGTATTAGACAGCGACAAAACCTGACAGGCATTTGAGGATACGAGGGAAATACGGCCCTAAAATTCCCAATTTTTTCAGTCTCCTTAAAATTCCTAACTTTCCACTCATTTTGGGCTATTTTCCGTAAATATCCCTAATTTTTGTCTTTCCATATGTCTCTTCAGTCACCCGATGACGTTGAGCTGCACAGAATTTGCATATACTACATTTGAAGACACCAAGTTTACATTGCATCAGTCATTACTGTCACTATGTATGCGATTGACGATTTAACTGGATTTACATCTCCAGTTGATTTGGTCACATTCATTATATCTAGGTAATTCTACAAGAGGTAAGTTTTTATCATCATTCCCATGACATCACCCAAAGGGGGCCATTTTGATCATGATTTGGCCTATAATGGACAGTGAATACGTTTTGAAGATCGCTTAGCACACAATCATGTGCTATCTATATTAGATGTTGAATTCAAATTAACTAAATAAATTTTGCATTGAATTAAGTCTTTTTTTGCATTGGTGTTTACAAAAACTGCACTGCTCTAAATTATGCAGTTTATTAAAACTTAGAATACTTACTAGCTTGTTTTGCATTCCCTCCCTCTTTACTCTTCTCCTTTTCAGAATCTCGTACATCATTGCTATGCTCTTTATCACGAGTCCTTCCAACGCCATACCGACCTCTTTCACCATCCCTATGTCTATCTCGTTCTCTTCTTCTATCACTTTCTCTATCATGGCCCCTGTCATGGTCTCGGTCACGACGCCGATCATAATCCCTATCACGTTCTCTGTATCGATCTCGTCCTCTGTATGAGTCACTTGATCTTCTGCCTAAAAAGTACTTTTTTTTATTTTTCTGAAGTGTGACTAAACCTTTTTTTCTGTCTCAAACTTGTAATCATGAATACAGTTTAAAGCATTATTGCGGAAAAGTTTTAAATTTTGGTTACCAGAGTGCTGAAGGGGACTGGTGATAGTTGCAAATGACATCAATGTGGAATTAGAATGGTGCAATTTTTAGCTGAAAACATTGCCTGATAGGTCTTAATTTTACTAATTTACAATTTTCAAGGAAAGCTGTTCGACATCGCTTTTACTTGGTTTAATATAATAGTGCTGAATACTTTAGGGAGGTCCAGCAAGATGAGGGTAGTAATTAAGATTGTTATCATTCATAGCTTCAACGATGCTATAGTAATATACATGTCCAAAGTTTCTGTAAAGTATTTTTGTCCACTTTGATGAACAGATACTAACTTATTGTTTCTGAAACAGAGTGAGTTAAATTGCTTAATATTAAGTTTTTTCAAAGAGAGAATGAAGTAAGAGTTAAGATGTATAAGTTTTTAAAACTAGTTTTAAAAGTGCTTCCAAATCGATTTCTTTGTTATTACACTAAACCATTTAAAAATCCAAAGCTTTTCTATATCCTTTGGATATTAATTTAATTGCATCGGTCCTTGGAACTTCATGTTTAATGTCCAAAATTTTCCTTGACTTTCCAAAATTTATAAGTTTTATTGATTCCCTGACTTTAAATACAATGCAAAACAAGTGTCAAGTCCTACCTCGGTCTTTGTCTCGATCCCTTTCTCTGTCTCGATGCCTTTCTCTGTCTCGATCCCTTTCTCTGTCTCGATCCCTTTCTCTTTCTCTCCTGTCTCGACGATCAGAATCATGCATATGGTCCCTTTCTGAGCTTCTACGATGATGCCTTCTCTCTGATGGAGATCTTTCAGGTGAAGAATGTCTTTCCACAGAGGGCCTTTTTTCTAATGGCCTCCTTAGTTCGGTTGAGGTCTCTTTTGCTGATTGTTTCGCTGGTGACAAGCTTGCCCCCTTCTCTTCCTCATCCTCGCTCCTCGTTTCCTAGAGAATTTTCATAGATGAAAATCTTCAGGAAAATGTGTTAGTATGGTGCTTAAAAATTGAAAAAGAGTGTGATGAAACTTAATATATGTTCAGTACAACAATTAAAAAAGTAAATCATGTCAAGAAATGATGTATTTTAATATGCAAAAAACATTTTTCATCTTACAGTATATTGATCTTTGTTTAAACAATGAGCTCAAGATCAAAACTGTTTTTTTCGTTTTTTTAAATAAAAATCATTGGTTTTAAAATATTCTATCTGTATCTACCTACCCCTTCAATCTGAAAAAAAAATTATAGTTAACAAAGCAATATTGACTCAGGAGCTATAAAAGCATAAAACTGTGCCTATATTTAGTGGCTGCAAGTACTAACATACTTGAACTATCTAGGCTTGTGTCAAAAACTATGTTGAACACAATAACCACTTGAAAATCTTTCTACCTCAACATGCACTCAACATAATTTTATCACTGAACATTGCTGAAAATCACACCCAGCCTAGTCTTTTTACCTGCATACAAGAAAGCAAAATGCCAAGTGACAGGACAAATGTTCCAATACACTGAACATCAACAAAACAAATTTTTGAGTAACTGTAGACAACTGTTCAGTGAAACTTTTTATCGGAATCAAACTCAAGTGACCAAGATTCAAAATGGCTTTAAATGTAAGGCTCAACAGATTGAACAAAGTGGCAAAACATTCTTGACTTTTTCACTCAACAAAAGTTTTTAATAGTTTTTACCTTTTATAAATAACTTTCATCCTGACAAATTATGTTAAATAAAAAGCCAAGCAATCCTCAAATAAAAACTGACGGCATTTGGCCAGGGTTTACAAATACTTCTTTGTACTCTTAAGACTTTGTCTGTACAAAGATGTTTGATGTCTACAAAATTGCACCCAAACAAATTGTTTTTAAATGTAAATGTAAGTGCTCATTTTTCAAAATGGCTTTTTGTAAATGAATACTTATGGTGTTTGTATGGACACTAGAAATAAAGAGAACACACAGAGCTAAAACTGACATAATCTGGTTTATACTACCATAATTCAATTTATAATGAATGGCTAACTTTGGGACACAAATCATTAGCTTACAAAAATACAACAGAATCAAACCCACCTTCGACGTGCTTTTGTTGGATGGTCGCAAGTCACGACCAAATTCATCTACATTTCTGCCATCCTCTCTTTCATGTGATGACTGAGGTAATTAGTTATCAAATGTGTTAACAATATTGGTTAAAGTGTAACATTCTAGATCTTTTTACATTTTAGTAAACCAAGCTGGATAAAAATATTTCCAAAATAATTCTTATGCAATTTTCTGTGATTCACATCACCAATCTCTCTTTTAAATCTGGTAATATTCACCTCAAATGAGTGTGCAAATGACTTTGTTTTAAAACTACAAACTACATGTACCATGAAATGTTCAAACAGCTAAAGTTTTCTTTTTGTGCAGCCATGGATTAAAGTTATTGAAATGAACAAGCTATATTATTACATTAATTACACATTCAGCCTTAAGCTGAATTATTCAAGTTTGCTACTAGCATGCAAGTGTTGTTTCTACTTGATGTTAAATTGAACAAAATAATTGACTCCCTTGTAAAGCTTGAGAGCAAGATCCAAACTTCAAATTTCGGATTTTTCCTGTACACACACAGTATGATTAAGAAAGCCAAGATTTGCAGCATGATTATTCAGATAATCAAAAATAAATTGGGATAGTTTGACAAACTGGAGGCACATTTTCATGAAATTCTTCTTCACTTCAAATTAGGTATTGATGGAGGTGGTCATTTTTAAACTAATCCTAAGGGTTCATATGTGGTTACTGATGCAAGCAACAGTCACATAACAAACTGCTAAACAGTCTTGCAATGCCCCCTTTATATTATTCCTATCAAAGAGCAGTACAGACATTGGGTGAAGGGAATACAAGGGACACAGTGACAAAACCTCATCAAAGTTGCAGTTGATGTACATGTATATTCCAATTCTGCTCTAAAAGTACCAGGGTTCAAAATAAGATTCAGCAAGTCTGCTCTTTTTTGTAGGCTGATGAATGTAGTCTAAACGTTTTGCCAGCAAAGATGGTTCATAATGATCATGTGCGTAAACTGTGGAATAAACTCAATTTAATACTGCCATTGATGGAGCTGCTAAAAGTCACTTGGGAAGATCCCTGAACCCATATCACAGATCAAAAATTGCAATTCCAATATTCATTTGTAGCCTGAAACTTGTTTAATTCAGGTTTCTTTTTTGCAACTTCTTGAATTTCATAAATTATAACAGTGAAGATTCTTAAAATCCGAGATTGAATTTGTATTGCTGTGAAAACAATTAGATTATATAAATGACCATTATGGTTCACTATACAACTGTTCATAATGTCTTGACTAACACTGCGGTACAAAATAGATCTCAATTGTTTTTTGGAAAAGTAAAATACTCCTTTTGGAATGCAAACAGTTGCTGATAACCCCATCTTGAATTGTGTGTTGGAAATGAAAATCATTGGCATGGTCTAAAATTAGCTGGCTATTGCCTGAAGCTCTTTTGAACCCCAAAGACTGCTTGCACTCTAACAGGACAACTGTTGTTTTAAAGAAAACTAATAAAGATTAGTTACAACTAGCTCTGTCAACAATTGATGAGTAATGTTATACATAATTCTCATAGCTGAAATATGAAAGCACTAAATTATAAAGTTCCTATAGTTAACAATTAAAATACCAGCTCAAAATCTATTGTTTGGCGATAGAAATTAAAAGCAAGTATTCTAATGTTGTAGTAAAAATCTCTGAAGAAGAAACAAAACAACAATACTTTTTTTGATAAACAATTATTGAATTTATTCAAACAACCAATTCTGAGTGATGATGTACCAGCGACTATTCGTCGAGTGAAACTGTCAAATTGATACTTCAAATTCTTTTTTTCCTTACCCTTGAGATTTTTTAGACCATATTTTCTTGGTATTTTAGTTTTCTCTGGAATTGCTTTTTGAATAAGAGCGTTTAATTCCTCTTCCGAAACCTCTTCTGAAAAGTGGGTAAAGGTCGCCATATTAAATTACTATCTTGTTTTCATCCTGTAGACGCTATCTATCACCTGATAGATAGTAAGTATGCTAAGCAATCAGATTGCAGTATTTGCGGTATAGTGAGTACATTTATACTACTGCTCATTAGACTAATGATAAAAAAGAAACCATACAAGACTGTGTAAAAATCAACAAAAATGATCTATTTACCCTTCTCCTGCTCATAGATCTGGATGGGCTGGGACTTCGACTTTTACTTCTACTGTAGCTTCTCCGTTGGTACTGATCTTTTTAATGCAAAAACAACTTAAGTTGAAGAAGTTAACTTTTAATTCTGTGCTAAACAACACATAGTTGGGTGCAAAATATTTATTTTTTCAATCAAAAATCCTGTAAATCTTGTACATAAGGTGAATTATTCAATAATGATTGCAAAATTGAACCCACATAATAAAAGACAATTTTAAAACAAAAAACCCGTCTAAACCAACGCTGAGGGTCTTCAAATGACTGATGGATAAGTGCTGCATTTGGTCTATTGGTGCAAATGACCCTCCCATATTCTTTGACAAGAATGTAAAGTCAAAGACCAAGTCTCCTGATCCTCAATTGGGGATCTTACTGTAAAAGAAACATAGCCCAGGCTGGAACCTTTGGTTCTATTGCATGTGCTCCTCCTCTGGTGCACGTCTACTCCATAAGACAGATACAACATACATTGACTTTCTACACATAAAAACTATTAGTTTTTGGCATCTATCTATCTAGTTTTAACAAACCTCAGTAAGGTGCCATGTGATGTTAGAATGGACAAGTTATTTTGTATCTTAAAGACCCATTCTAGTCTTTTTCACTAAACAAAACTATGTACCTAGTAAGTGATTGCTGTGTGTGGAATTAACACATAATTGCATTCTTTCTTAGTGTTCAGTGACTTGTTGGATGGTGTGTTAGTATGCTAACTTCTTCAGTAATCTGTGGCCTCATTGCATCATCTCTAAATACAACAGTGACAATCACCTTGGAGCTTTATGCCTACTTGTCACAAGTCTCAACAAAGCATATCTTTCTTTGTTTATCTCCACATTTTTAATAGAATGGATTTCAAAAGTTTTACCTTCCCTATTATACAACACACTTGGTTATAAGCTCCCCAATTATAAACCTACTTAAAAACTCTTATGACACTGTATACGCCAAGGACTATAATCAGGACTAAATGTGGTATTGCTTCATGTACCATACCTGTGCTACAATCAAAGATTTAGGGCACAAACAGTAAGGTCTGCCCTAAGTACATGCTGAAAACAACCATATGCGAGATGCCATTGAAGAAGCACCCTTGTACAGGTAGAGGGAATGAAGGCATTTATAACAATCACAGACTAATTATTTTCATAAAATTCATGACTTATGAATGTAATATGAAGTACCATTCATATTCCAACATGGAACATTACTATGGAGGTCTGCGAAATACAAATAGTTAGTTTGAGAGATGCCAGAAACATTAAATTCTGTGTACAGAGAGCCAAAACATTGCAGACTATGCAATATTAAGAGAGAGCTTAATACCTTATAGCAAAGATTTCCAGGCTTGAATCTCGAATATTACAAGGAAAGGTAACAAGTTTACACAACATAATAAAAATTATAAGACAAGACACTTGCCTTGTTTGGCCCTATGCTTGCTTGTTACTTTTGGAGAGGGAGATCTGCTTCTAGATCGAGAAGATTTTTCCTTGGAATATGAGTCTGACTTTTTCCTTGACCTAAATTCAACTGTGTTCTTATCAGAACTTTCTCTCCTTCTTACACTTGATGTAACAAATCTTGGCTCTTTGTCAGTGACTGTTCTTGTTTTTCTTTCTGGTGATGGTGAAGAACTTCCTAAGTTATCTTGGCGATTGGTTTTCTGTAACTTGTCACTGTCTCTAGTCAATTTCTGATTCTTATGTTTAGTTTCTTTGGGCTATAAAAACATAATAACTTTTTAAGGATACAAAAAACATTGAAAGGTTGTTACTGTATATGTAATAGTAATGGTTAAACAAAGTTATTTTATTTGTTGTCTTTTATTAAGTTTTTTAAACTGCTTCATACTATTAATCAACAACTGTTAACAAATCCTAATGCTGCAAAATGGCTCAGATGATCACTGGAAACAAAAGCTTGAAATTAAAGCCTTTTGCTTTCTAATATAAATTATAATGAGTATCTTTGCACTGCACTAAGCATTTCACTAACAAAATCTGTAAATGCACAATGCTTGTAGTATATAACTGGAAAGATAAATAGAAGCATAGATGGCACATTTATCCTAGCACTAATACTTGCACAAACCACTAAAAATGGGCACTGCCACATTTTTCCAGCTACCTATTTTAGCATTCACTCCGATGAAACACTACAGTCAAAAACATCAGTTTTCTACTTTGCACAAGTGTAAAGCTTATTTACTTTAATCTAATTACCACTTAAAAGCGTCACTTTTATGCTTCTTGATTTAACTGAATGATAAACCTGGCTATATAAGATTGTCCACAGCTGCTACCACTGTGCACTTCTGTAGCATCTATCATACAGATATAGACTAATGCCAGCCACCAACATGGTTTTTATGCCAAGTAACTTGGCAGTTATATCGCACATGTGCTCTTTATACTCAATATAATTTGCTAAAAACCCTGCTTATTTTTTTTCCTGGGAAGAAATGATTTACGTTATTTTCTTATTTACAGTGTGTAAACAGTACTTTATTTTCTGAAAGTCTTCAAAAACTAAGAACATTCAAAACAAACATTGCATAAATTTAGGTTGAGAATACAGTAGCATTCTTAATCAAAGGGCTCTATGAGCAACTCATTCGTGAGTGTTAATGCAGGAAAGGCAGAAAATGATAGAGGGAGAGAGAGAGAGAGAAAATCTTAATGTTTATCTATACTACTAGTATATATAGTAAAAAACAACCACTTTAAAAAATTAGTTGGGAGGCGTGAGAGCGAGAAGTCATAACTGCAACAATACACACAGTTAAGTAGTGTAAAACTACATTGGCATTTGGGTAATTTAACTTCATACGAGGCGAATACGTTGTCATTGTTGTTAGCGGCAACTGCAAATTCGAAAATGGTCTATCCGGAATTCACCAAGGTGGAATATTGAATCTGGAGTTCACACCTGTAAGTAATACGTCAAACGCGATACAATGTTTCATCGCATTTCCAAACACTGAGAAGAGAGTTGAAAATACGACGCGCAGCGGAGTATTTTTGACAAAATTCGACAATACCAACATAGATACACACGTACAAAACTTCTGGCTCTAGAAACTGTTACTTTGTAAGCCACAAACAAAACAAAAACAGAACAAAAACGTTTTTGACATATCATTTTATCAGAAAAGTTTTCCATTTTAGAACAAAATTGTGAGTTGTATTGTACATGTATCATTGTCACATGAAAGGGCTCCCTATGAAACATGTTTTTTTAAATTGATTTAAGGTACGCCCGTCTGTTGGCATTTCTTTTCAGCATCTTTTCATTTTCGGTGTAGCCTTTGACTTCCTTGTAAGCAAATGTTTTTTGGTTTTTTTTGGAACAAAGTCTGAACACAGGCAGCCCAAGCTGACTGTTCGGACTGTTCGTAACTGTGTTCGTTGTACACAACAGATTATAATAGGCCCTTTGCAGTTAAAGGTCACGTGACCACACTTACCTTAAATTAATTAGATATGACAAAATGATGTTCAGAAATGGAAAGAGTACGTTAAAATTAGTTAGAAGGCATAGTTTCAAGTCTCAAC
>JAOBBB020011495.1:125-15995 GCA_025331005.2 Zoanthus gigantus | reverse complement strand
GTTTGAATCTCATTATTTGACCTCCATCTGCCATTGTGTTATATCCTCGTGGGACTTAGTGAAACCCAAGAATATAACAAAAATATTTCTGAACGAAATGTGTAAAAATATACCGATCCCTGGCATATTGATGCCTTGTAAATAGATAATATGCTGGTACGCTTTGTTTATAGCCAGCTTGTCTGCCTGCTACCAGATGGAATTATTTGAACAATATGCCGTGTGTGTGTATGTCAAGCTTAGAGTGTATTTACACTCTTGGCAACTATGAAATCCGTGTTTATTTTTTTTCTTTTTTCACCGGCGTGTGTTTTCATTTCAGCAACCAAACTTAAAATATCTTTTTTAGAGAAAGATGTGACGATAGCATTGTTTTAAAGTTTACTTGGAGTGGATTCAGTTGTTAGAAACTTCTAGTTAATACTAATAGGCTTTCCAAGGTTAGAGACGCAGTATTGTATGGGGTGCAACTAGACTGGGGCGAGTGCACGGTCAAGCATATGGCGGACACATGTAAACAACACAAGGAGTGATTGTTGATGCTTTATTTTAGCGAGTCTTTGCACTTTTGCCTAACTTATTTCCTTGTAAGTTTGTATCTATAATCTTATACAAGTATGTATCATATTTAAGCGTCATTCGACTGGTATCTGTTGGCGAGACGGCAGAATAATCGTTTGAATACCAAGACTTTGGAAAGTAGACTATGATCTTTGCTAGCTGAAAGACTTTTTAGCACTTCGAGGACTTAAACAGAGTGAAACCACAAGATCCACTGTCAACCCTAGTGTAATGAGTTTCCGCCATCGCAAATGCAGAACAACCACTTTTAAGAACTCGTTTCATGTCCGTGCTTCGTGCACGTGGAACATTCTGCCCAAAAAACTCAGACTTGAGAGCATAACTCTCAACCAGTTTAAGACCCTGTTAATCGCGTACTATGAAATAGCGCTGGTTTGTTGTTACTGCCCTAATGACCGTCGGTCATTTAAGACAATATGTATGAAATGCAACACTGCACGTCTCCTGGACACCACCATCTCATGTTGTTTTTAGATTATAGCTTTTTTGTTCTACCTTAATAAGTATTTCTTAACGTTTTTTGTTCCTTTTAATATGGGCCCACAGTAATTGGCTCCCGGCTGTTGTGGTGACCCTGTCTACACCTTACGCATATCTTTATATTATATATGTTTGTCCTTTATTATTATGTGTGAAAGTAATTTACGTAGGCGAAGCATAATAAATAAATAAATAAAATAAAATAAATAAAAAAAGCCAATATCAACTAACTTAATGCTCCCAAAACATTTTTTTAAGATGTACTCTACAAGAACTCCAAAGAAGAGTAATCTTGAACGAATAGCAAGTGAACACAGACCCCAACACTTATTTACTGGAAGGCGAAATATCGAGATGGTTTACTTTTTAGCTCGTTTTAAGTTGTGGACGTTGAATACATTGATAAATATAAAGACCAAAAAGCTAACTCGTACTGGCTTAGTGGTTTTGTCGATAATGTAAATTTTTTCTGGGGACTTGGTGTTTTTTAAAGCTAATGCTTACGATTCGTAAAATTACATGACGGTCAACCATAGTCAGAGTTTAGTTTTGCATTAGAGGGCCAAAAGAAAAACCTAAAAATTTTTTTTCATGCATAGAATTTGTTTTTCAAAAATACAGTTTGATATAGAAAATGCAAAATTTATATTTGATACAATATAATATTAAAACGCAGTGTGTAGGTAATCAAGTCTATTGGCTTTACATTTAGGATGATGATTTTCAAAGTTCAGGTAACATTTACTAATTTGGTATTGAAAAACAATTTGCACAAACAAGAGTGTAAACAGGAACCTCGTGATCACTGTGTTGGCTAACAACTTTTTAGTTTGGCATTTTTTAGGCGTCGGCTTGCTTAGAAAAACATCTTAAGTCAAGAACAGAATTTGGAAGTCCGTTTTAGGGTTTCTGGAAGTCTTCCTACCATCAGGAAAGTGATTTGAACTGACTTAAATGTTCCGGTGGATCGATGCAATTTCTCTAGTCCTTCGGTGATTTGTCTCTCTGGCAAAGCAGCTAATGTAGAATCTTTTGGTCACCTATGAAATTGAAGCAGATTAACCTGCGAGTTTACGACCCATAAATGAGGAAATTTCTTATCATTATCACAAAATCCAAACTTCTACAGCGAAATTACCTTGGCTTATATACTAATTTCGCCGTCATAGTTTTGGCCGCGCGCTCGCCCCAGTCTAGTTGCACCGCCTACAATATGGCGGTTATACCTCTCGAGCAGTAATTTTACGTTAGCTGCAAGATTGGACAATAGGTAGGCCAATTACAAAATTAAAACCATTTCAAACTACCTTTAAGAACCTAATCGAACTAACGTTTTGATTTTCTGATAAACTGTTTGTAAGCTGCGACGATTTAGTTTTCTAATTTTTGCACGCCCATAATTAAGCGACGTGACATAAAATTGCCTTATATGGATTAAAACACGAATGGGAAGCGTGACGCGTCACGCACACGCCCAGTGTTACTATTTCCGCTTTAAATGTACTAATAAGCTACAGTCTTTAATAATGAAAAGTTGCGTCGGTGTTTGAACATAAAAAGTAATTGCAGAAAATAAATTAATTTTGACACCATTGAAAAAGCGTTAAAAGCACTGACGTTTCCGAGGTTATTCGACGTTCTTCACTCTAACGAAAGACTAACATCCGAAACGTCATTGTTTTTATCTCCTTTTCCTACATCTGCACTCTTGGATAAACTAGAGAGCTTTGTTTAGAATATCGGTAGCTTTTCTTTTTAGTATTGTTCTTGTTTGACGTCCAATATACCTCGAAGAGTAAATCTTGTCAGAACCAAGAGTGAGGGAAAGCACATCGCACGAGATATCACTCAATTTCTTTAAATATTTTTTTCTAACTTATAACAAGCTGACAATTGGTAATGTTTGATGTTATTTAAAAATTATCTAATCTTTGGTTGCGTGACCAAGTTTCGCATAGTTTTACAAACGCGTACCTTTGGAAGTTTGAGTCCAATATTTGCAATATTGTTCCTGCAATCATGGCTATTTGAAGTTTTACAAAGAATGTATTGTCATTAAAGGTTTAGCAGCCAAGCAATTTTGAGAGCCAAAGTTTTTTTCTCTTTTGCTCGATGAGTAATCTTAAATTTTAAACTAAGATCTCCTTCATGTTTGTTCGCCTGCTATCTAAAGTTGAGTACTAACGAAGACGATTGTAAACAAAAAGGCAACAAAGATTCGCGTTTTCGTGTCGAACGTAAACAAAAAAAAATAAACAAAAAACAACAATAGCATAGGAGTGGAACCACTACCCTCTTGGTCAAAATTCAAATTGAAAGCAACCGGAAAAATTAGTTTATACGTCACCGAAACTTCGTAACGGGAAGCTCCCAAATAACTATAACAGTTCATTTTAAAGGTAGGGTTGCGGTCAGTTTGAAGGTCTCTCGACTATAGTTTCACAGTGTGGGAAATGAGAAAAAGAAGTATGTGGAATTTAGAGAAATTAAAACTTCTTATTTTGCTGAGTACATTTTATGTTACAAGTAGCGCAAAGGGTAAGTGATTTTGAAATACTTTGGTGTTATTTTATTTAGAAATAGAATAGATATCTTTATATTATAAAAAAGTTCTATCGATGTTGCTCTGGACCATTCAAGCTTTAGAACTTGTGGTCATATACACATCTAAAATAAACTTCTTGTTAAGTGTTTCCAGCAACAAAACTGTTGGTATATAAACTTGTTTCTACCATTTTATTGTTTTCTATTGTTACAGTAATTTTTTCAGGACCTTCCGTCATAAATGAATCCGACTTTGTTGCCTACGTTGGTACCATAACCTTGGTTTAAAATAAGTTTTAGTTTTACATATATACGACTGCAGGGATGTCAATAAAAATGTTTTAGCTTTCTGACAAAAGTGTAAGCAAGTACGTTTATTTATTATTCATTCCCTGATGACGCCGCAGATCGGCGAAAGCTCGGAAATTTCTTGTAAAAACTTAGAACCTTTTTGGTAATATAAGTTTCAAAAATTTTTTAACTGTAGCTCTAGGTCTCAAATGAATTTTTAAGTTTTACATTTTTACATCATACTACTGAATACAAGGGCAATATCAAATATGTACAAGTACGCTCGATTTCATAAAACTGATTTCTTTTCAGCATATGAGCTATTTATGAATAAGCTGAAAACTGCAAGAGCCAGAGGCAGTGAGGGTGAAGATTTTTTTCTTCTTAAAAAATGCAGGCAAAATTTAAACAGCTAAATACCAATGCTTGTTTAAGCTCCGTTTGGTTTGGGCAAACCGAAAGCTTTAGCAAATAGAAACTAAATATTGGCAATTATGTAATATAATCTTAATCAATAAAGGTTTGCTAACACATAAGCAAATATAAGATAAAACGGCAAGATTTATTCGACGTTTCGGCATCCACTCAATGCCATTATCAAGAAATTTTTAGATCATTTCCAGGTTCTGGCAAAATGTTCAAACAAACTTGACTGTCTAACCAAAGAAATGCTATTTATTAGACAAAAGAAACCAGAACTCAACGTGCAGAGTGGCTCTATTACTGCTAAAGTTTTTATTTAATTTTAAGCCAGTGTTTATTCATCTAGTAGGTTCTCATTTTGCTAAGTACTTAAGCCATTTGTTTAATTATCTTTTATTTGTTTGTTCAGTTATCTTGTTCAGTTATTTGAACCATTTGTCTATTGTCAACTTAATTACAGCACCACATAAAATGCAAATATTTTAATCTTGAGGATGCCAAAACATCGAATAAATCTTGCCGTTTTAAATTATGTATAAGGTCCGTTTTAAGAACATTTGGAGCAACTTTAGAATACCCTGACACTGTCGTAAATATAATTCTGCGCATTTGCTTTTAGAGAACGACGAATGCGCAGAATAAATCACCATGTCATTAACGACAGTGTCGGGGTATTCTAAAGTTTAGCCGAACATTTGAGGTTGAAATCCTTACAATTTTAACAACATTCATTCTCCTCTTTCCGATATACGTTTGCTAGCATCAGTTTGACAGCATCAGCCACGCTGATGGGTCTCAAAACTTCTACAAAGGCGAGACAGATGTCCATGACTGCTAACATTTAGGCTCACTTTTGTTTTTTATCAGTAATGCTAGTTACCAACGTGGCCCTAGCGCCCATATTACTGGCCTCAAGTTAGCTAGTAGCACGCTTATGCTATCTATAGTATAATTTTATCATCCTTAGGCTAATTAACAAGTATATTACGCTTTCATTTTTACAAAAAAATTAATGTCTGTCAGAGACCATTTTCATTTGGTCACCATGACCACTATTTTACCACATGTTTTTTATTTGTTGGTCTCAAAGTAATAAAAATCTCTTAAAAGTCCATTACATCACAATTAATAAAAAAGTTCCGTTTCTTTTCAAAACTGGAATTCGGATGTTATCTTTCAGCATTATGCGGTTTTTACCAGAAACTAACAAAACAATTGAATTAAAAGTGCACCGGCAAAAGATAAACGGAATACAATAAATTGTCATAAACTTATAAACTTCAGGAAAATTGTATTACTATAATCGTCATGGTTTACTAGGACAAAAACAATACCAGTTTATCTCAAATTACATGAGAATTGAGATAATAAAATGGACAATTATCTTCTAACTGCTACCTTAAAATTCCAAAACTTTGTTTTTGCGTCCCAAAACAGCCACATTAAAAAGAATATGACAGTGTGAAATCTCAAGAAAGATATTGGTATAATTAATGTTAAGTGAATAATTACAAAACATACCCAAAGGCCAAAGTCATTAAAGTTGTCTACAGCCAAACAATCGACGTCCTCTTAACTGAAGTGATACGAATATTACTAAAAGTATTTTGATATTAATACTTGTTTGATCAAATTTCGACACTCGTGGTTATAAAACACATACAAAGTCTTTATTTTTGTTTCTACGCTTAATATGTTTTACAAGAATCTTTTTTACAAGTATCTTGAGGTCCAAAATTTTCAGAAAATTAATAATTATCTGACAGTCAACTCATACAGGCCGAGATTTATTTTGCAGCTCTCAGTTTATATATTTAGATGGTGTGCGCATTCTAGTAATTTCTTAAACTTCTTATGATAATTCAAATCGTTGCATAAGAGTATTAGATTGAATTGACTTAAAATGTTAAGAAACGAGTTAAGAATCACTTCAGGCTGAAATCACTTGAAAAGCCGGCTAAGATTCAAGAATCAGGAGGCTCACACGAAATTTACTGATTTTTATAAAACATATCTAGTGCACTGTCTTTTGAGTTTAGACGTTATGAACAATAAAACAGAAGTATGTTATATACTTCATCCCAGTATACCAGTTAGGGTTACGTTTTTCCTAAGAAGGGGGTATATACTTACTTGTTAGGGAGACTATATAGCATACTGCCATGAAGTATAAACCAAAAGTATGGCGATATAGTGCCATTTATTTGATCAAATCTGGACCCTCATGATGGACTTTCGGTGCATGTTTTATCTTCATTCTCAGAACGATTTATTTTGCTCTTAATTCATCTCTAGTTTTTTGAAAATTTGATCATGAGTTAATTCACCAGTGTGGAGCAAATTTAAAACGGTAGAAAGCACAAACCACCCGAACTCAACTCCACGGTTTTGTCAGAACCTACACGCATGCGCACAATCAGATTCACTCGAGTAACTAGAATGCACGTAACTGAAGCAATCGTGGACAGTTGTTTCGTCCTTGTTAGGACTCATTAGCACAGTTTAGCTTTCAACCACAACCAAAGATTTACCCTTTAATGCTAAGCTCCCACCGCATGCATGTGGGACCTTGGTTGGGGTATGCCAAACATACCTCAGGCAATGCGTGCGGATAGAGGATACAAAAAAGAACCTAGTTAGTGTAGGTTCTGGCTTAACCGTGGAGTTGAGTAAGGGAGGTTTGTGCTTTTTACCGTTTTACTTGAGCAAACTGTTTTCGAAAAATTTTTGTACCTTACTTGGCTTTAATTCCCAGATTCGGATTGTTTGTCCTGAATGGCTCAATTCTACATTACTTTTATTTTTAATAAATGCCATGAGCTTCGTTTATTGTGGGACATTAAGTTGTCTCGGGACGAACAGATAGTGTTCGTAGCTACTCTCAGAGAGGGTGTGATGGCTCTTAACGGAACCGGTTAACAAGCTAGAGACGATGAAGATGAATTTTTCGTTTAAATGTATAATTATTTTTTATAAGAACATGCATGGGGCTTAAAAGTCCCCGAAATATATTCACGTATACTAAGAGCAAACCCGAAGCTGAAAAAGAGTGAAAAACTTTTCTTGTAGAATACAGAAAATCATGGAAATGTTTCTCGGTATATAAATGTTTGTCTGTACAATATATCTAAGAGTTTTGGCAACTAAAACACTTGCTTGTGTATATACTATAGGCGTGCAGAGCTAATGTACCTTTGTAGAAAAATGTGCAGATTATGAAAATGATCGAACCAAATGACAAATGTGAACTTCTGACCTACCTCGCCATCGTGGCTTAGAGGCATTTAAAAGACATTTGTCCTTTTGGGGTTGAATTTCTTAAAATATTTACCCTTATTCAAAAATAGGCCTGAATAGATTGTGGTCTCAAAATCATAAAAAGTTGTTCTTTTTAAACTCAAAACGTTGCTACTAAAACTTTAAAAGTTGCTAACTTAATATATCAATATGTCATATAAATATTATTTAGTATCTTCAATAATCGTTGCTTTTGAAAAATCGGTTAGTTCAGTATATTACTCAGAAGTGTATATCTTGGGGATGCATTGAGGTTTGAAAGCCTGGGTGACCAGGTAGTGGTAGTGAACCAAAAATGGCTTGGGACGAGGCCTAACATATCAGTAACATCGAGTAACATATATGTCTTCTAGACATCCTGTACCCTGCAGTTATCATCGATATATTTTACAGAAATGGATGTCTCCTTTCAAAATGTGATTTTATAAGATAAATCAACACAAAGTTGCTACGAAATCCAAAAGATGCTGGAAGGTGCTAGAATCAAAAAACGTTTCTCCAAACGCAAAAAGTTGCATTACTCAAAAGTTGCCGAGCACAATATGTTCAAGTCTATTCGAAAACCGATGTTTAGACCAGTAACAAAAAGCCTTCAGGATAACGGATACTAGGGGCCCTTTCATCTGTATGTTACCACTAACTAACAAAGCAAGTGTACTTTTTTCTACAGAACTCAATGGAACCTGTCCAGTAGCGAACCTTCATCTTCCGAGTTATATATGCAAGTATGTTTTCCCGTCCATTTCTGGCCTTCTTGTGTTATCAGTGGTGATTATCGTCATGATGTCCTGTAAACTAATTCGCCAGTGTCGCGCGAAAAGACGTCACGGAAACAATAATATCGTCATTTCCGAACTTTTGAAATACGATAACTCTCCAAATATCCACTCCATCGTAGACGGTCCCTCCCCCCCAAAATGTTCAACTACAATCGAAATAAAGCCCACCAGCTCTCACCAAAATCTTGCAGAACATGATATTCATAGTTCAAAATCCTTCCTGGGCGAAATTTCTAGTGGAGAAAAAGAGGCTGTCAAAGAACAAAACAACTACATCGATCATCATCAAACAGCTAGTTTGCCAAGGGCATTATATATGTCTTTGAAGTGGCTTATTCCAAGTCCCCGAGTATCTTTCAGAAGTTTACGCCGTGGTCCACAAAAGAATGCTGAACAAATTGATGATACCTATGATGACACCGTGGAAAAAGTCACACAAAAGGAGTACGTTGATATGTCCTCTTACAATGGAATTAAATCCGATGCCATGACAGCAGGAATGGATAATAACGTAGCAGTCAAACCAGAAGACAAAGCACAAATCGTTCTAAAGACCGAAAGTGTTACATCTCTGTCTTGTGATACGGACAATAAAACAGGAGAAACAAACAAACAGTTAATGAGGGATTATGTGAACGTCTCGCCAAGTAATCCAAATGAAAGTGCAGCAAATTGCTCATACGCATTTCCTCAGTTGGGTTCATTTCCGGACAAACTCAGAGGACTTAAAATAGGAAAAATTTCCTTGCCTCAAACTTCCTAGAATCTATAGAGTTTTAAAAACAATCTTGATTGCACATTGCGGTAACACAACGCTACTATTACGTCAAAAACATTTTGTTTCTCCGGTTCTGCGTCAGAGCAATGTTTTGATCAGTTTCGTGGTGTCGTTAGTGTTTGGTTTATTTCTAGGTTGTAAAAATAAACTTCCCTGAATCATTAAAGTTTCTTGATGATTTCAATATTTAAAACATTTCCATAATTTTAAGTGTTTTAAGATTTACCTCTTTGCCTCTTGCCGTAATTTTTTTTCTAAGGTTTTGTTTCGCCTACGGTGTATATACTACTAAGCAGGCCCCTTTATAATAAAAAAAAACTTGTAAATAGCTTTCCCTTTTATCCAGTACACAAACTAGTGGTTTTTTTTGTTTTCTTTTGCGACATGATATCTGAATTTAAAAGGATATTAAAAATTACATATACAGTACAGTGATTAAAGAAAAATTCAAGTTTCTGAGTTTTGTTTAACGCGATAAAGAATAAAATACTTGGAAAAAGAAAAGCCAATGTTTTAATCATATATAGGTTGAAAGTCATAAATAGGATGCTTCGTCGGTGTTTCTACAGAAGCAGTTTCATAAATTGATAACTTGTATACACCATAGGCGTAGTCAGAAAAGAATTGTAGAACGGTTCGAGGTTTCGGACTGTAGTCCTTCGTCAGAGTGAATGTGTATTGGAAATAGATAGAGAGGTGGTTATCTTGCTTTGCATCACTACATAACCACCTCGATACACCTTTTCACTACGGTTTTCACAAAAGTTTGAAGTGCTTTGTTTGTCACGTTGTTCCTTGTAAAATACTAATGACAGCGAAGGACGTCTTACTGCTGCTACGTCACAGGTACCAGTCCCCTACCGCTCGGTCAAAAAAAAATTCCAAACTTCTTTTGATTACAAAGCATACTTAGATGTGGAATTTTTCTTCGGTTTTTCGAATTTTGAGTTCATAGATGGCAATAATTTTCTTCTAAAAATAAAAAAAATAGCGAAAGAGGACCTTTAAGAAAAACTATTAGAAAAGATGCCGAGCCAGTAAGGAGATTGTAAGTGCTAGAGGCTAGCAGGAGCTAAATCCTTAACGAGCTTAGTGACCCATGGAGCCGGCGCTTATCACTGATTCCAGTATCTAGTATTAAGCAAATGAAAGTATTTGACCGCGTCGGAATCGGACAATAATCCATTACATTGCATCACATCTGTAAAATGGAAGACTGAGGGAGCTCTGGCAGAAAAGGTCACACAAATCAGTTCAAATCTCGGCAGAACCAGATACCAAACTGGGGACCTTGTGGTTGGAAAGCAGAGATTTTACCAACTCCGGACAAGGCGTTCAGCCAATTGCTACCAAAGCTGGTATCCTGCGTAAAGATGTGTCCAGGGTAGACAGGAAAGGAATCATTGTTCTGAGAGAGGGGTACCAGGGGAGGAAAATATGACAGAAGCCAGGCTGAGAAAACAACTAAGGCAGTACGAAAGATTTTAGAGTAATTGAAAACATTTGAAAAAATAGTGTTTGAGTTAGAGTATGAGACTTCACCGTTACATCACTGGGTCATTGCTTTAGAAAAATGGAAGTGAGTTTTGTGATAGTGAAGAGGAATGGGGAAAGAGCGGAAGAAGGTAACGCTTGGATTCCTGGATTCTTAGAGCATGTACGTAACACAAAGATAGAAGCTAATGCGGACCCAGTCTTCTGAGGGAGACTGTGCCTAGTGGGCAGCGGTAAACTTATGGGAGTCAGGTTAGCATAGTGGTCATCAGTCGCGCCTCTCACCAGTCTACAACTCGGGGTCGATTGCTTGGCTCCGCACGTGGGCTGCGATATGTCGATCTCAATCTGACTCCGAGGGTTTTCCTCCGGGTACTCCGGTTTTCCTCCCTCTGCAAATTTGACTTTCACGTCAAGATCTGAGCCGCTGAGCAATACGCCATTTTTTGAATGATGCAAATTTTTGCCAGTTTCAGGGGCAAAATAGTGTTGCTCGGTCACATTTTGTCTTATTAATTCACCAGAGTTGCAGTTTTTTTGCGACTGGGGAGAATAAAAATTTGCATTAGAAAAATGGTGTATTAAACATTAGCCTTTGGCGAGGAAGAATAGGTAACCACTTACTTCGCAATTCACGTTAAATAAAGTATTTGTTTTTATTTTAATTTGTGGTGTTTTTGCGCTCGTTAGCCTCCCTAGTTTCTTCCATAAACAACAAGAGCTCAGTTTAAATATTTTTTCGATTTAGAATAATAAAAGTAAATATTCATTGTAATAGAAGATTGTGTTGTCAAGCATTGCACGTACTGTGGAATCATTTAATATCATCTAACATAAACTAGACTAAAGGTTATTAGTGCAATTTGATTGATTTAGAATAATAGATGCGAGACAATATTTATCTACGAAGCTTTAAAAACACTGAAACAAAATGGCGGACGAAGGCAGTGTGGTTCAATTAATAATAGTATTTTTTCTTACAAATTTTTCTTTTGTCTTAAAAGGAAATTTCTGTACATCAGTGTCCTTGCTTGTATATACTAAAACACTTTTTCTTTTTCAATTTTGGTAAGTAGTGGCTTAATGAATATACACTATCCGTCTTAATCACCATCATTACAATTTCCTCAAATGTGATTGGTGCATAAACTGCTGTGTTTTCCACTAATTAATCTGCAAAATTGTAATCGGACAGTTGGTTATAATCGGACACCTGTAATCGGAAAGTTTCTTGAGCCAATCATTTTAAGTAATTTCAGCTACATTTACCAATCACAACATAGATTACAATCACTATAAGAACTTAACAACATACCCTTCAAACCAGGGGCCTTTTTCAAAGGCTTTTGAAAGCCATTTTTTAAGCTTTTTTCCATATTTACTTTTTCAAAAATTGTACTTACCATAAATGAAAAATTGCAATTAAAAGCTATTTTTCAAATTGCCCCTTTTTGTTTTTCGGTAATTGTAATGATTATGATTAATTGGTACGTAGCAGGACTTCGTGTCGTCCAATTCAGTCTGTAATCATACTCGTGATTAACACTGAATCGGACTCCCGCTTCGCAGTCGTCCGACTTTGCTAATTACTCGTATGATTACAGAAGGAATTGGTCTTCACTCAGTCCTATTACCATTATTAATAAGTGTTAATGATTAAACTAAAACTCTGCGATGGGTTGTTCAAAGGCCAGTTAACTTTAACCTTTAGTTATTATAAGTTAAGCTTTAAGGAAAGATTTACACTTCTTATAAAAATACTCATCAGAATTTTGAAGGCAAAATGTTGTTGATTCCAAAATTATAGCTCAATTTACTGTTTGCATCGTCAAATTTTCTTGATACTCTAAAGAAAAGTTCTTTAGAGAACCATTTTCTGCAAACCAATGGTTTTCTTTTTTTCTATAATACTCAACATAAACAGAATATGGGTTAAATATTTAACCATGGGTTAGTCGTAACCGGACTTTGAGAACCAAGCCAAGGTGTCTAAAATTCAAACTCTTGAATTTTTTCTTTAGACGCAAGTTCCAGGTGCCGGCTATAAATCTTAACAACCTTAGCATGTCTCTCTGTTTTCGGAGATGGTTCCGATTGGAAAGAAAACCCACTAGTTTCAGTGAGACTAACACGCTGAGGTATCTTCTTAGTCCTCAAAACTCGTTTGCAACGCGCAACCAATAGTTTATTACATATATTGTTTTCAAAATCGTCGTTTTCCACAACTTTTGTAAATCCATCATCGAGATCTTGTAGTTGTTGACCCAAATAGGCAACATCTGATTCAACCGACAATTTAAAGTTTTGTTTGTTTAGTAAACAAGCTTTGGTCCCCAAGTTTAAATAATAGAGGGCTTCTGATACCTTGAGATTATCATCTTGGACTTCTTTTTGTTTGGTGACTAACAATGCTTTTTCTACAAGGTTATAATAACTGTTACTAACTTTCTCATTCTCTGTTATCACGCTTTCAAAGTCACTTCCGGCGTCATTATGGAAAGTAGAATCATCGATGCTCTCAGAATTATTAATTGTGAAGATAGCAGAACGATCAACGTCTTTGTCTACTGTATTGCTCTCTCTTTCATTTTCGGTTGAAGGGCATTCGCCAACTTTCGCTTTGCGCCGACTGAAAAACTCTTCTAGTCTCTGTTTGAAATAGTCAAGGCATTCTCGCTCCGTCGATTGCAGATCTTCCTCGCAAGCTTCAGTGTAGGAGTCCATGAGGACAGCAAGAAACACGTTCATAAGAATCATCACCATTGACATCATGAACGTAAAGAAAAATATCGGTCCAAGGATTTTCTCGCTTTCCTCCAATGCCATAAAATCAAAGCCTCCCATGATGGTGTTAAACAGCGTTTCAATTGTGATAATAAACGAGGCGTATTGATCGACGCTGCTTCCAAACACTAAATAGTACATTTGAGCGTATGCAAGATAAAGTATGAAAAACACAACCATAAACGAACTCAGAGGCTCGCAAGAAATCGCTAGTGTTCTTGACAGTACATGAACTCGATGGTTAAAACGTATCATTTTAAGAAGTTTGATATTAGCAAAGAAAACTAAAGATCCGAGTAAATAGGTCAAAAGCTCATCTAAGTTTGCCACTGGTGAGAGACTTAAGAATTTATCTTGGTCTTCCTTTAAGTCAGCTATTGCTTTATCTGTCAGACGTGAGCGGTTAAAGAACGTTGCTAAAGAACCCAGGAATAGAAATACTATGAGTAGCTCCAGCAAGTTCCATCTGTCTTTTAGATAAGCTCTTCTCAACCTGTAGATGTTCTTTAACGTATTATAGATGAACACCGTCATAATAACAACCATAAATATCTCACAAATTACAGTCAGCATATTCAAGTTGTTGCCATAGCGATAAAGTCGTGCTACCTTAATGTTGTTGAAAAAAACAATACCATTAGTTGGTAGCCATTCCGTCAAAAAGTTAGCTATAGCAAAGAGATTCACCTGAGCGTTATAAACATTGATTTCAACAAACACAGCTCGTGTTCGTTTGTCTATCCATTTGTTGTTCCTAAGATTCCTGAGAGTTTCTTTTCCATCCCAATTTCGCGGAAGGTCAATAACATAACCACCTCCCCCATAAACACTCACTGAACCTACATACGGTACCTCCCCAAGGTCTGCACTGTTACGAAAGCGCCAAAAGCGGCGAGGGTCCGTAATGGGTTCCGTGTGGTTTTTTGGTTGTTTCCATCCGGGATCATAGTTTGCCTCGTCCTCACCCAGAAATGAATGAAAAGCGTTACATCCGCTGACCACATTTCGCATCATTTTGGGGACGGAGCAGCTCTCTAAGTAAAATGAAAATGTAACGTTTTTAAGCAAAAAATGCGGAAGGGGGGGGAGGGAAGGGGTGAGTTACTGAAACTATGATAATGTATAATACTATTACTTAATGACAGATCTTGAGGAAATTCTTAGTTGTCAAGGTTAAAATCGCCCGTCATTCTCCGGTTAAAAATCCTAACTGAAAGGAGGCAAACCAACTGGTTACTTACAAAGTGAGGTGAATTTGACCTTGAATCCCCGAGGATAAACTCACTATTACTATTGCTGTTATTTCCATTAAATGTTGTGAACCAATTTGTATTACACGAACAGCCTTACCTGGAGTAGTTCGTATCTGCCTCAATCGGGCGGCTCCAACAAGGATAGAATTGCATTCCATGGTGTAGTTTGATTCCGGCTCACATCCAGCTGCCCATTTTCTGTTGGAAGCTGACAAAGTAGAAAGGACTGTTTGTTCAATCCACGTCCAGTATAGAGGAAGAGAATCCCCCTAAAAGAAATTAAAATTATTTTATTTCATCAATGCAATTTTCATAAACTTAGGGAGGCCCTGGATCTACACAACTCACGCCTCTGCTATAAGATACTACGCATGCTCCAACCATAATACCCTGCTCTACTATATAAGGCGCATTTATTTCAAGATTCTTGTCCTCACCTTCCAAAAAAGCTCTCAATAACCAGGACCTGGTAAAAATACCTGAACTGTTAACACTGCAAAAATCTGCACATAATCTTAGATTTGCAAACCAATACTCGATGCTCCTTCTCAGTTGCTTCTCCTATTCCTAAACTGTTAAACACTCAGTACAACTACAATTTAACTTTGATTTCACAGTACAAATAGTTTACAGTGTAGTGTTATTTTGAAGTAAAGTTTGTGAGAATTCTGAAGCAGGTGAAAACACTCGACTGCGTCTCGGGTTTTTTACTGATCTGCTCTCGAATTCTCCCAGATGTTCGCCTTGTTTTTCACTAGGCTATGAAGGTACTGAGAACATGTTTTATTTCTAAACTCTAAATCGAACGTTACCATGTAAGGTAATATCTTCATATATACTGAATATAAATTAATGAAATACCTAAGTATCTCATCTCCAAAACCTTGTATCTTTCCATATGAGAAGAACATCACCATACATGGTAACACCTTCTAACATAAGATTATCGATGAAATACCTAAGTATCTTCTCTCCAAAATCTTGTATCTTACCATGTGAGAAGAACATCACCATATATGGTAACACCTTCTAACATAAGATTATCGATGAAATACCTAAGTATCTTCTCTCCAAAATCTTGTATCTTTCCATGTGAGAAGAACATCACCATATATGGTAACACCTTCTAACATAAGATTATCGATGAAATACCTAAGTATCTTCT
>JAOBBB020011422.1:0-16003 GCA_025331005.2 Zoanthus gigantus | reverse complement strand
CCCCCCCCCGCCATTTGCATCACGCACTCTCCCCCAGTCCTAATTACAAATCAGTTCCTAAACAAGAAACCATTGCAAATTTTTATTCGCCCCAGTCCTCTGCGGGGAAAAAAACTTGCAAACTGGTGAATTAAACAACCAAAATGTGACAGTGCAACACTATTTTCTTCCCAGACAGACCAGAAATTGGCAAAAATCTGTATTAGAAAAATGGCGCATTTGAGTTTGGTCGGTCACATGTATACAAAAAGTCACACGAGGAAATGATTTACCAAATAAAATGATTAATCTTATTTTAATTGATTATTAGTTGATTATTTGATCGAAAAGGAAGAAAATGCCAACACAGAGAGAAAGACACTGAAAAATGGAAAAGATTAGTCGAAAAAGTCGTTGTCCGCTTGTAGATACGAATTTAACGATATCAAGTCGATATCAACTTGAACACTTAAAGATAAAATTTGTATCCAAGTGCGGGCATTTATCGCCAAATCTTAAAAATATTAAAAACAATAAAAAGCTTGAATAAAACATTTAAGCCTTTCGTGGTGTCAATAAATAAGGAAATACAAAAGTTGTAATTAGGTTATTAAATTCTTGCGAAAAGAAAGCGCTTGTTAAAACTTTAATACTTAAAGCGATACACTTCGCCAACAAATAAATTCAACAAGCAACTAAAAACCGAATCGTGCAAATATCAATCAGCAAAGTAAAATAAATCTTCAGGAATGTTGGTTGACCTTTGACAACAAATGATAACATTTTCCAGACGCTTGATCCACCGGAACTGAGACTAATATATTTTTATATATTTTGTCATTCCGGAGCTTATCAAAACTTACTTGCTCCTGTAAGGACGAAATCCTTGACTGGCTTTGGTCTAAATCTCTTTTCAGTTTATCTTTCAGAGATACCAGACGCTCTTTTTCTTTTCTTTCGTTCATCAAGTCTTCTCTAAACGTCTCGTTCTAAAATAAAAAAACATTTATTAAGAAATTGAACTTTCAAGAGGAGTGTCATGCAAATATTCACAATTTTAAATGACACAATGAAGAAAGACGAAACAATTTTGTCAAATGTATATAGGTTTAAATCAGGTTGTTTGGTCAGCGGTAAAGTTGTATCAGATGCCTTCTCACCCAGACAAGGTTGTAGCAAAGTCCACATGCACAAAAAGTGCATTATGCCGCGACTCGTGAATCTTGTTAAAAAATTTTCAAACTCATTGGCTAAGATTATAAAGCATACATTAGGAAGAAAAACGGCTTTGCTTGGTTCAGAAAGTAATGTCGTAATGTCTGTATAGACTGGAATAGTTATCCTTGATCATTAGGCCAAAAATGAAAGTCATAGATTTGCGTCCACTCGCCAGCATGCCTCGAAAGCTAAGGCTTAAAGTT
This sequence comes from Zoanthus gigantus, assembly GCA_025331005.2. Classification (NCBI taxonomy): domain Eukaryota; kingdom Metazoa; phylum Cnidaria; class Anthozoa; order Zoantharia; family Zoanthidae; genus Zoanthus; species Zoanthus gigantus. The sequence goes on along the minus strand of JAOBBB020011422.1, from coordinate 14,603 downwards.
GTCACTACTTTACAAATAATCATTATTTTTACAAAAATAATAATATTATTTTATGACGAAACTGAGCAACAAGTTTCAAGTTATCAACACCACTAAAACGATATATTTACCATGTTTTCAAAATAATTGCAGCACTTATATTTGAGTCTGTAATTTTTCCGGAACATGCCGAAAGTGGTATTTGAATTCCCCTTTTAGTTTTACAGCAAGCCGTATTATTTTTTTTCATAGTTCAATCTTTCATGTGTTTAATTATAGTTCTTAAAGTTCTTGAATCCTATAATTTTTGTAAAATTCAATTTAAGCCAAACCATCAAGTTTGGTACTTCGGTTGCGCACTGAAATGTTAGACCAATTATTACTACTGTAGTTGCCAAAAGATCAAGTTTTTAAAAATAATTTGCAACATGAATCATATGACATGCAAAGTTAAGGTTTATTTTGCCAGTTTTTCAGAAATTACCGTTAGGTCTAACAACCAAATATTTTACATGTTGTTTTGAAATCACCCAGCGAAATTCGAGTTCTAACCAAGGCCATGATGATGATTTCAAGCTCGTTCGATCACTTGAGTTCAGTAATTTTTTTATTTTTCATACTAAGGAGTTTTGAAACAAATGAAGTCGTTATAAGTAGCTCTCTACACCGCACTGAGAAGACCTGAAAATGACGATTCAACAGCTGGAGGTTGCAGTTGCTGGCTTGTCCCAAGCTTCTTCTCATCTTGGTTCACTGACAAGTTAATTTTATAGTTCTCAATGAGTTTCTAAATTTACCAGCAAAAAAATCATGGAAATCTATTTTGACGTGAAAATTCGTTGGTCGGATTTTAGGCAGACTTCATCTTCAACAGTTCAGTGCGTATGGCTAGGGCTTCAAAACAACAACGAAACAAAGTTCTTAAACAAATATAAATCCCGCCTTTTTTGCTTGATTCACTCCTTGATTGCTCTTTGTTTAAAGAAGTTCCGTTGTAAAAAATAAACAATAAAAAAGTAGGTTATTTTAAATAGAAACGAAGAAGTATGAAAGACTTTCTATGTTAGTAACATAACTTGATTTAAACACACCGGGTTTTCGAGCAAACGACATAATGATATATGTAAAAAACAAGATGAAAGAAGTGCTTGCATAGTAAGATTATTTCAATTGCAAGTCATCTTACTTGGTGTTGTAGAGAAATCACTTGTTCAATGGTTGGAATTCCATTATCTTGAATCAATTTCTTCAGCCTCTTGAAATCCTCGACCTGATCCTCTTGGTCACAATGCAAACGGACAAACTCTTCATTCTTTACCTGATAAGCATTTTAAAATATAATCATAAATCGGAAATGATGGCCTATGATAGGCCTTTGTCTGTCACATTTACTAGCACTTCTGTTTTACTAAGCTTCTGTGAGTGATCCTTTAAGGCTATTAAAATTCCTCAGATTCCAAGTGACAAAATCTCTTAAGATTACTGAAACAATATGCCAAAATTTGTTACTAATTTTCGAGCAGGTGAAAAACCTCGACTGCGTCTCGGGTTTTCACTGATCTGCTCTCGAATTTTTCCAAACGTTCGCCTCGGTTTTCACCAGGCTATGAAGGCACGGAGAAAGTGTTTTATTTCTTAAATATCAAAATTAATAATACTTTTTTTAATGTTTTCAGAACAGGACATATATGTTGAGTTAAATATGAAAAGTTGCAATTTCGTACGTGCAGCAGGGCGACAACTATTTACTGTGCCATTTTTTACTAGCTATACAATTATGGCTCGCAACAGCCGACAACGAAAATGGCGGGAAATGGAAGCGCCAACTACATCAACAACTACAACATAGTTGTTAGGAATATGAACACGTCACCGGATAGTAGTTGTTGGGGAATTGTTTAGCTTTTCTTTGCAAGGCAGCATTACAAATTGTAGTAAAGATTTACTTGTATAAAACATTCCTTTCATATATATTCGTAATCTTACATAACATTTTTATCAGAACGTCAACATGACAAGTGCACAATTGTAGCTATGGCAATTATGAGAATTCTCATGCTGAACAACTGAGAACGAATGTCTTCAACTCGCATAGTCAAACATCTATATGTGCACTTTGTAAAACAGTTATAAACAGAACTATAAAAACTTTATTAACAGTTTATCCTAAAAAAGGCTCTGACTCCCAAATAGATGCAAACTATAAACAAAATAAAATGTATACAATAATAAATTAAACATATTATATTATGTATAAAATATAAAGTAATTGGAAAGTGCTATCTAAGCCAATAGATTCGTTAAAACTATAAAGGAATATTTTCATATCACTGGTACAATATTAATTTGCAAACGTTTCATCAGACAGAAAGTGAAAATATGCACTGGTTTGAACGCTGGGAGAGAGCAGGAAAGCCACCAAAGAATAATATGAACATTAAAACTATTGGCAAAATGTGATACACCATTTTGAAGCAAAATTTAATACAAAAACAGAAGAAATACAGTGATACAATTACCGAATCAACCCCAATACCTGTGACGTCGATAGCTGCTCATGGTAGAAGAAATTAAGAAAACAGGTATCCAAAATTGAATCACATACAAAAGCCTTATGCAAATGAGCACACAAGGAACCAAATGCTACCATATGATCCGAAATTGTGATTCAAATTATTATTATTACTATTACTATTACCAGTATGCAGAGCCTACTAGTTTTTCTAATTTGAGCACTTGGAGAATATATGATCCCACATGTGCACACTGATGAGGCCGAGAAACAGTACTGTCAGCAGTTGATTATTACTCGGGCTACCTGTGTACGCATCTAGTTACTATAAAAAAGGGCAATAATGCAATTTGCCTAAATACAAATAAAAGCCTCATATGACAGACCTGCATATTTTTCATACTTTTCGACATGTTGTCCAACTGTTGTCGTAGATTCTTTTGCTCAGTAATGGAGGCAAACTTTTCTTGGCGTTCTTTTTCAAGGCAGTCCTTGGCATGAAGTAAAACTTGGTCAACTTCTCTCTTCCTGCTCTGTTCATTGGCATGGAACTGGCTGATAACTTCCTGGTAATGTTTACAGTTCTGCTCCAATTTACTGATCTGTAACTGCAGAATTCCGTGTTCTTCACTTTGCCGTGACTTGGTTTCTTCTACGTGCTCCTTGAGCTACAATTTAACCACAATGACTATTTGAATTCTAAAAAACAGCAGCAACAGTCACTCTCAAAATAGTAACTAGCAACAGCACTAACAGCATCATAAGAGTTATGGTTATAGCAAAAGTCTTGATAGTAGTAATAGTAGCTGTCTGAGTAGTAACGGCGTCCGATGTAGTTGTTAGTAGTAGTAGTGGTAAATGTAGTAGTAGTAGTACTGAATAGTTGTAGTAGCAGCAGTTGTAGTAGTAGTAGTAGTAGTAATAGTTGTAATAGTTGTAGTAGTAGTAGCAGTAATAGTAATAGTAGCAACGGCTACATAGTAGTAGTAGTAATAGTAGTAGTAGCAGTAGTAGTAGCAGTAGTAGTAGTAGCAGTAGTAGTAGCAGTAGTAGTAGTAATACTGGGTAGTAGCAGTAGCAGTAAAATTAGTATTAGTAGTACAGTGTGTAGTAGCAACAGTAGTAGTAATAGTAATGTATTACTTAGTTATGACTGTAGTAGTAGTAGCAGTAATAGTAGTAGTAGTAGTAGCAGCAGCAGCAGTAGTAGTAATACTAGTAGTAGTAGTAGTTTTGTAATAGTAGTAGTAGTTGTAGTGATAAATACTTTCAAGGAAGCTAACAGAGTTACCAATACTTATCATATTTGCATAACACGTCCATTTGTCTCACAAATGATTGTGTTTACCTTTTCTTTATCCTCTGTAACTTCTTGCAGTCGATCACTCAATGCCATAACTTCGCTCACAACACCTTCATATTTGCTGATTGGAACTGTCTCTTCCAAATAATTTACCTCTCTTTCATTAGGTCTTGAATTAATTACATTCCTATCAATATTTTGTCCTTTCTTGGCTACCTGCTTGTTATCTTTTTCAACATGATTGTTTCCAAGATGAATTCGTTCTGTTCCCAAGGGCTCAAGTATTTGTTGACTGTCTTGCTGTGTAAATTGACTCATCCTTGTGTTTTCGCCGCCAACATTTGCACTATTTGGTACATCAACATGTCTTGTAACTTTGTCAGTTATGCTATCAGTTATTCTTGAAGACATTGTCTGGTGAATTTTTTCCTTCATAACATCAATTTGCTCTGCCAGTGACTGGCATAACACGTCTTTAGTTCTCAATGCTTTCTCTAGCTGTCTTATTCTGATTGCAAATCTAGCAAAGGTGGTGCAAAACTTTGAACAAGCTGGAAGTTAACAAAGAAAGTTTAAACACTTAGTTTAAAAACTTCTGAAGTAGAAACCCGTGTTGTCGTTTATGTGTTAAAAATATTAATAAGTCTGCTAATCAATCGTACATTAAAACAAAATTCTTATTCCCCAATGACTTTAGATATAGAAATTAAGACCAAGATTTTATTTTATCCTGACGAAGATTAGTGTATCCTTTGCAGCCAATTGTTTTAAATGTTGTCATACAATGCTTTCCTACCCACAAAGGGTTGCTCATACTATAACATTCCTGTTCCAGGTATCACTAATTAGGATCCAGAGTTGGGTTCCATACTTCAAGAACCATTAGTGGTAACACAGTCCAACCATTCAATTAGCACTTTTTATAAGTGTGTTCACAGCTTTCAAAATACATGTAGTGACTATTGAAGGATTTAAACTTGTGAGCAAAAAATTTGGATATTCTAGCAGTGAAGGGAAGACATGTTTTTGTAAACATATTGACAGGAAATAGCAATTCACTGCTATTTCAAGTGATAACACTAGCGTTTGATCAATTGAGATAAGAACCAGCACAAAAAGAGAAAGAAAAATATCATTATTTAAATGTGAACAGCCATATTGTGGAGGAAAAGGTTGCATGACAATATCAGAAACCGATGGCTGTGAAGGAAACTAGACAAAGATACTAGAAAAAAAGATTGAAACTAAAGAAAACTGATTAATTATTGCCTCCAAATTCATTTTCTTCAGTTACAATATAATATCCTTCTTCATAGCACTGATCATAATAAGTCATACAATATAAATAGTTCTTTAATGCAAACTCCATCCAAATAAGCCCAATTTAAGCCATTTCTTGAAGGGTATGTTGCATAGTCATTTATCCTGGGCATATCTCCCACAGCCCTAACAAATTTAATATTAAACGATTGTGTAATACAAACAATGTAAAATACCCTTATCAGAATCTCTCTCTTGGTCTTGTATCAATTTATGCAGCAGTCCCAGTTCTGACTTCAGTTCATAATTACTCTGTAAAAGGTCTATCAAACAGGCATCATTTCCAGGAACTAATAACTGTTGAAATATGAATCATCACCACATAAATGGCAAAAATCCCAACCCACTATAGCGGGTTGATCGACCCGCTAGAGCGGGTTGAAAACATTATGTTTCTAAAGTATATACATGTACTAGGACCCAACCTGCTACAACGGGTTGATCAACCCGCTATAAGCCAACCCGCTACAGCAGGTTGAAAACACCGAATTTCTATAGTATATACTAAGGCCTCAACCTGCTACAACGGGTTGATCAACCCATTATAAGCCAACCTGCTACAATGGGTTGAGCCTCAACCAGCTACAGCGGGTTGAAACACTAAATTTCTATAGTATATACTAAGGCCTCAACCCGCTACAACAAGCTGGCTTATAGCGGGTTGATCAACCTGCTATAGCGGGTTAGAATTTTTGCCATTTTCAAACTCTCAAATGTAAGGTTTTATTACCTATTGTCATAATTTGTTAAAAAACTGCAAATAGAAGTGGCCATTTAATTTTAAAAAGGTTTAGCATTCTACTATAAACTCTGAGGGCATTTTTGCCAACAGTCCTTACCCAAAAAATCCGACATAGATCAACTAAAGATAACTTCTAAGCAAGCAGTTGTGCTGTAATTGTTCCTTACAGTAAGAAGCATTACATATACAGCAGTATAACAGATAATTATAAAGGAGTATAATAGATACAGGGGTATAAGAGAAACATGGATATAACAGATAAATTGGTTTAACAGAAACAGAAGTATTACAGATACAGAGGGATGACAAAGGCAGGTTATAGCAGATACAGGGATATAATAAACACGAGTATAACAGATATAGTGGTACGATAACTACATACAAGGGTATGGAAGTTATAGGGATATGTTAGACACAGGGGTATAAAAAAGCAGTTCTCGATTTTAAGGAAAACTTCTTGTTGTACATGGGGCATCCAGCAATTAATTCTTAGTTGTTCCTCAAAAGTTGAGGTCATCCTAAAAAATGAGCTCTACCACACATGTGTTTAGAAAAACCATTAAAATGTATTATAAATACGCTTCTGCTGAAAACAGCCTAGACAGTTCATCTCCTTTGTGGTAAAAACACAGATGAATCTACAAGACCTGAGTTTCTTGGGTTGCTTGTGACCAAAAGAATTTGGAGGTCAAAAATAATTTTAAAATCAAGCTGTGCTACATTCAAGTTCAACTTTCGTCATTTTAATCTATGAGTAATATTTTGGCTATGCTAGTAATAACTAAGTTGTTTCCTTGTCAATTTAAAGTTAAAATCAATGGTTTTGCAACTGATGTTTCAATCCGACTTGCCACTTAAGTCAGCTTTATTTATTGACAAAGACAAATATTTTGCTGCTAACAGCTAATGAAATAAAACTTTAACTGATTTCCTAAATGATACTATATGTGCAAATAAAAATTTTGCAGATACAGGGGTATGACAAAAACAGAGATAAGACTGATACAGGGGTTAATTAGTTACAATTTGCAAATTTAATTCATATAAATGTGGATAAAAAAATTTCATATGCAAATTGTAAAATTAAAACAAAACACATAACGGAGAGTTTGCAAGTATTACTTGACATGATGTCATATACCTTTTCACGACCGGCTAACACATTTTGAGGGGCAAAACAAAGTTTTGACTACAGCTACAGCTTTGAATTCATTCTCCAAAGTGTTTTTAATTATTATATATAGTTTTTAAAAATTTAAATTGCTTAATAATTTCAAGCTGAGCAGATTTTTTACCTTCAAATCACTATTAATAGCAAAGGAATGAAAAAAAGTTAAAAAATAAAACAAAATTGAAAACTTGGTTTGCTTGTATCAAATGTGAAAGTATACCAGTGAATGAGAACACAAGAATCGGCAGGGAACATTGTGGAGAAAAGGCAAGAAACAGAAGAATGGTACTTCCTCTGACTTTGCTTGGACAAAGAAGGCAAAGTAGAGAACCACTCAAAAATATTAAAGCAATGCAAATGAACAATCACAAGTAGGAAACATGGAGTGTCTGCCAACTTGAAAGGCAACAATGAAAATGTTTTTTAGTGGAAGATCCAAGTGGGTGGGGTGGAGCATGGGGGACCTGTGCCCCCCCCCTTATGGGTTGGCCAAAAATTAGTATCAGTGTTGATATAAGAATTTATAAACTCTCCCTGCAAGAAAGTTTCAAAAAAATATATCATCAAACAACTTTGTAACCAGTATCAGTTGTGGCTTGAATCCTTATTGTAAATGTCAAATAGGCTGCTGGGCCATTGATACTATGAATTGGAGGCCGCCAATAACAAGCCTGCTTTTTTAGTGTATGTCAGTGGACAATTAGCCTCGAAAACTGACAGAAAATTAATAATCTGTGATTTGCTGCTCTCAACATCATTGTTAGCTCTTGGCCTATCCTCAAATAGAACTGTCCGATTTTGGTTCCACGCAAGACAGCAAATAGCTTAATGTCCTTAAAAAGTCTGTTTATTTTGGTGATGCGTGAATGGGCTTTTTACTTATCTGTGATGTGTAAAAAAAATAATTTTCCAAGATCCAGGATTATTTTCTATGAACAATGAACAACATTCCGAATATTTTGTGAAACACTGAAATAACCAATCACCAGTGGTATAGGGTACTTTTGGTTGTCTGATAAATTAAAGCAAAGAACAGATAAAAGGAAAAGAGGATACCATAGAAAACCCCAAATCTTCAATTGAATGGTTGAAAGTAAAATTGTTGAAAGTGAGAAATATGAATGTAAGCTGTTTAAAGCTAACATTTTGTACCCTGGTGTTACAATTTGATCCATCTTGACTGTCTCCAAGTTGTGAGAATTTACAATTCCATGAAAGGAATAAAACTATTGTCCACTGTCAACAAAAATGAGTAAAAATTTGGGTACTAAAATGATGGACAGGCTTGGGTAGCTTGTTTGGTTTGGGTAGACAGAATTGCTAAACTATAAGAATCAACACTAATATGGTAACAGTATTTTGGATGAATCAGAAAGACCAAAAACTTCAGATTTAATCAGTTATAAATACATTTATTGAAAAAAGAAAGGAATAGACCATTTCCGAATTACGCTCCACTTCTCACAAACAAAACCTTTAAGTCGAGGCTAAGTGCTAACTTTTCATACATTTGCTGTACTTTTAGCACTTGGCCTCGACTTGATGTTTCTGTTTGTCGGCATTGGAGCGTAATTTGGAAATGGCCTATTCAGAGACTGAGGGGATAAAATTATTTCTTGTAATATCCAAACATTTTCTTTACTTTTGACTCTGAAGCTGTCTAACCAAAGGATACTGTCCAATCTTGGTACCCAGGCCACTACTCATTTTTGTAGTGGGCAATACGTACAAGCTTCTTAGTAAGTCAGAAAATAATAATTCTATAAAAGAAGTAAGTTTGTGAAAATTCTCGACAAGGTGAAAACCCTCAACTGCATCTAGGATTTTTCCCGATGAGATCTCAAATTCTCCCAAACATTTGCCACGGTTTTCACCAGGCTATGGAGGCATAGAAACTGTTTTATTTCTTAACTAATTAATAGTGGTTATCTCATATATCTACTGTCCAATGATTAAGTTGAATAAAAAAATAATGGTAAATCTCTTATTAAACAATCACTGTAATTTGTATCTCTATCTTTGATAATCTAGTAATCATCATCAAACTTAGTAATAATCTATCTGGTTACCTCAATAATGAAAGAATTGGGGTTTAAAAAGGCAGTACTTTTCCCGCTCGTAGTGATTATATTCATTGTAATGTACAAACTAACAACATCAGTTACTTAACACCCATCTGTTCTTTGATGTGTGTAAATAACTCACTTTCGAAACAAATATTCGCTCTCGTTTGATTCCAGAAGTAAATTTCAAAACTCCATTGTAGTTCTTTTCCGAATAAAATGCGTATCTACTACAAACCGACTGTTTGGAAAACACAAACAAATCAAGAAACAGAAAAAGCGTCTTACCCGATCCTTGAATTAATTCGATGTGCATGGCAAACGCAGGAAGACGTATCGTCCAAATATATTCACAAAAGAGAGTCTTCTGGACTTTGGAAATAAAAAGCTCTCATGAGAAACAATATTTCGCGCGCTCAGTGAGCTGCTAAACCGAGTGTACTTGAAACATGTACTGACAGCCACAGAGAACAATGACAACATTGTTACCTGCAGACTTCGCGCGCTCCACTCCAAAGATATCTTGAGAGTCAATAGACCCCCAACAATTTTTACAGTAAATTAACTTTACCTGTATACAGCCACGAGCATCAAAACCACAACAACACGCTACATTGAGAAAATTAGAAATACCAAAGCGGTGAAACATGATCAATGAAAACTGATGCCACTGCAAAACATACAAAAAAAATTACGTACATGACGCGAAAGTATTTGATAAAATGCAAAGCCGGAATTTTAAATAGAATTTGAATGTTGCTTAGGCATACTTTACACTCCAGTAGTCTCGCTGTCGGATGATTACACTTAATTCTCGAAATAACAATCTTTAAGCACGTAAATTACTTCTTGCACAAAATCGTGATCTATATTCGGATACAACTGGCAGCCCTACACTCGATAATTAGTCAGCCATATTTCAAATTTGATATTTTACTAAACACGGCATATAGTGGCAACGACACGAAAACAATAAACTACGACCAGGTTAGCCGTATAAATACTTCTCAAGCGACGCTCAGTCAAAACGTGTTTCATTTGTCGAGAATTCGTGAAAGTGTGAATGCGAAGCGTGCGGTGTTAGTCAGAATTCTGTCCTGTCCTGTTTATGGCACGACATAAAATACGTGGAGATTACAGGGACATTTCTACACTGCATTAAATGTTTCAGCATATATATACTAACTTGTATCCTAATGCAACACAACTGCAAGTTTACCATCTAAGAAGTACTTACACTCCATAAGCATGAAGAAATTAAAAAATCTTCTACAAGTACAAGGCACTCTTCCTAAAGCTCAAACTGAAGTTGAGAAGGAGTTCCCTCTCTGACAACGGTCAAACCTCTTGAGTTACAAAATGCCAAATGATATTATTTTACTTTTAAATATAGCCAATGATTTGCATACCTTTCCGCGCATAATGTTACACTACACTCCTAAACGAATTACATGTCAAATTGCTGACTTTTAACTCACCTCGTTGCCTGTGTGAAATTCCCGACAAGAATCCTTGAAAATGTTTTGCTTGTCCTTCTGAGAACAACTTCTACTACAATCTCTCTGGAGATGCTCAACAAGCCTGGGATCTTTCGTGACCGTACCGGTTGGTGATTCGTTATATCTAATTACAGCTTCCTGCAAGCTGCCACCAATTTCATCGCAATCGCGCACTAACATGTAACACTTGTCTCGCAACACTCGGCGAAGGGCATACAAGCCTCGCAGTTTTATCATAAACAATTTTCTCTCCTCCACTAAAAACAAAATTACTCGTCTGAGATCCTCAATTGTATCTGCTTGGTCATTGCACTCAGGTTCTTTACCATTTCCCAAATCAAAATCAGAAAAAATACCGGCGGCATAGTTTTGTTCTGAAAAATGCTGTTCCATAATCTTTCTCAAGATGTTTACAACAGTGGCGGTTGAAAAATCACTTTGAAAATTTACTGTTATTTAAAGTTAAAATCAACTTCAAATAATTTTCCATGCTTGGAAATGTTGTTTTTTATTATTACACGACCCCTTAGGTTGCTCATTTGTTGTAAACAATTAGTTAAATAAATGTTGAATTTGCTCCTCCACGCGCATCGTTACGAACGGAAAACCCTCGTACCCAGCATCTTCGTTCCACATGACCAGCAGTTGGGAACTAGCAACCCTGGGGGAGCCCTAGTGGGGTTGACATTCGTTTACACCTTCAAAAGGACGGTCGATTATTATTCATGTGATTAGCATATTTTAATTGGAGCCAGTCCCTCACTGTCTTCTATGGCTGATAAACTATGCAACATAAAAAAACATGTTTTTTTAAATATTTTCATGGAGTGACTTTCTTACAGGGGTACTTTGGGCTTTTGGATTGCCTCAAAAGGAACAATTTACTTAAATCAGGCAAGATTTTCTTTCGAAATTGTGATTTGAAGTGTCCTTTTTATTGCTGTGACTTCGCTAACCGCAATACTTCTTACATCTTCACACGCTTCAGAAGGACGCCAAGAGTTGATTGAAAACGTGATGTCCTTTTGAGTGTTACGATTTTGGCTAAGCCCGCTATCGTATACTCCTTCCCACGCTTCAGTAGGAAATTGTTAAATAAATACTGTGCATTTAATGACTAAACGTCATTTATTACTTTTGTTGTTGCTGTTTTATTTTTGTTCTTTACCATTTTCATGTTTTCGTATAAATCTATTTAATTGACACACACGTTTCTGTTGTTTTTCTGTTCAATTTTGGAGTTGAAAATTTTTGGCATGAAAAGTCTTAGATTTGGCACTCAGTGTATCGAGCCTTTGCACGAAATGTCTCAGGAACGAAGTATCCGGTATAAACCGTGTGTACAGTGCAAATCAAAGGGATTCAAGAATGTATTAAAAACATTGAATGTATTAAAAATGCAGCGAGCGTTCGCTGACCTTTATAAGAAGGAAAACAAATGACAAGCAAGATAAACATAATGCAGAGCTAAATGCAGGGGCGTAGCCAGGGGGGGGGGTGTTCCAGGGGTTCCGGGCTTGATTTTAGAGATCATGAATCGCTTGAGTTTAACTATATAAAATTCCAGCAATTCAAAGCTATTATGGACTAATTTTTAAGAGTTATTAAAGTCCGTATTTTCCCATACAGTTTACTGTAAATTTTCATGAAGATTTCAAAGTCTGATTTTTTAAACTGTTCAAAAATTTCCAGACGCTCAAATGTAAATATATAACTACTTGCAATTCCAAGCTAATTTGCTCTCATTTTGGAAGAGTCATGAAAACCCCGTATTTTCAATACATTTTATTAACTTTTTTAACAGATCATTAAGCGGCTGGGTATAAATAACATCACAAAAATTTACATGCATGCATGTTACTGTAAATACATTTTCATGAAAAGTTCATGAATTGCTGGAATATAAATAACATAAATAATAATAATAATAATAATAATAATAATAATAATAATGACTTTATTTAGGTGTCAATTTATTTAGCTGGCCAAAGGCTTACTAATTGGGGACACCATCTTTACCACTCTAAGGTGGACGGAGACCTTTCACATGACAGACAAATACACACACAAACATATAAGTCTCCGAGGACCTAAGGTTTAACGCCCTTTTCGAGAAAATCTATCCATTTGCAGATGTTAGAGCAAAGGCTGCACCTTTTCCTCAATTATTTTAAGACCCTGAGTGTTGGTCCGGTCGAGGATCGAATCCGAGCCTCCCGCACGATAGACTGGCACCTAACCAACTTGGCTAACCAGACGGCGGTAATAACTAGGACTAACCTCTGAAAATATCCAATATAATTTAAACTAAAGTTACTTCTGCGCATTTAGTTAGTTCAGTGAAGTGTAAGTGAATACCAAATACTGATAGAAAAAAGCATTATTGCAAATGAAACAGTATAGAATCATGCGACAAATAGTTAACGGGAGTTTTTATAAACAGATTCTGTTAATGCAACCATGTTTCTAAAATATCAATTTCTGGAATCAAAAGCACAAGAACTTAAACTATAGCTATAACTGAGTAAAAGTGAAATTGGAAATTATGTGTAAAAACGTAAAACAACTAACTTCTAAAACGTATAATTATGTAACTAGAATAAACTTTCAATCATTGTGGATGATTTCATTCGTATGAGTTTTTAAATGCAAGAAAGTTGTATCCTTGATGTTTTTATAAGATCCTGCATATTCACTCAAAGGCGTAGCCAGGGGGGGGTTCCAAATCTCCAAAAGCTGTTTGGTCAGTGATAAATATCGCGGTGAGGTCGCTCTAGAAATTGACACAGTAAAGGTCCGCTTCCTTCCGTTTCAAGTTAAGAAGCAATACAAGGAGGCAAAAAAACGCTTTTCAATGATTTATTGCTTTGAAGACTAAAATGTGCATGTTATAGAATCGTCCACCGTTAGAATTATTGAGTTTTATTCACCAGAAAGAATATTGGCGAGAAGAAGGAAGGGGGGTGTTCCGGAACCCCTGGTACCCCCTGGCTACGCCCCTGTCACTTCTAAATTGATAAATGCAAATTTAATACCATAACAAAACAAAGTCTCGTGAGTATTTAATTTCGCAAAAAGTTAAGCGCCATATTTCGCGAGGATTAAATTTCGCAATTTTGAGAGGAAATTAGAATATTGGAGCTAATCTTAGATATGTAGCTTTGTCCTCAGAACTGCGAAAACATAACGTGATCGTCATCGTTAACAATAATAGCAAACATAACAAAGCATAATGTACGGTTGTAAAAGTGGAGGTGACTGACCCTAACCGCAGAAGATCCTTTTTGTCACAGGGAGGGCTTGAAATATCGGTGAAAGTAATGTTCAGCACATAGAGACGTGAGATATTTGCAAGATACCAGTCACATCTTAGATCTTGAAGACAATTACAAAGAGCCTACAGATGCATGGAAAGTTTGACGACTGCAAAAGTGAGATTTTGAAGAGGTTAATGGCAGAGGATAGTTCTGACAGCGAGAGTGATGCAGTGGAAGACAACTGATGGAGAAAATCAAACAAAAAAAACTTCTAAACATATAGAGCAGAGACATGTTAGAATAACAGTAATAAAAACAACAGTGGTATCCGCGTGTCCTTTATTTCGCGAAAATCCCAAATTTAGTACTCGCGAAATTTAGTGAGAATAAGGTATATCCGTTTTACACACTTTTTTATATTTGACTAAGTTAAAACTGGTTAACATCAATAGTGATATATCTATATGATTACCATAGTTAAATTATTAATTACAACGCCTCAAAAGTAGTCAGATGTGTTCAGCTTGATCACCATCTAATTAAACTGCTCATATTACTTAAACTAGAAGTTTCTAACAGAAAGTGAAGTGCTGCGAGTTGATGCGAATTTGTTACATTGTAATACAAGGCAGTGAGATAAAAAAAATCTGAAATAAGCATTGACAATTGTTCTTCTTTAATATATTTAAAATTAATACTGTTTTTTAAATGTTCAAAATTTGCGATTGTAATTTAAGGCTTGTGTAATCATTAAGAC
>JAOBBB020011421.1:0-25344 GCA_025331005.2 Zoanthus gigantus | reverse complement strand
GATAATTGTGGTTTATTTTGTTTATGCTATATAACAAAACACTTAATGACTGCTCCCTCGGGAAACATCTGTATTACTTCCCTCGAATCTCGATGTTTCCTGAGACGAAGTCGAGGGAAACATCGAGATTCTTGTGAAACAAACCTGATGTTTTCCTCCTGAGCAGTCATTAAATGTATAATATCATTTATTACATAGATATGAGTGTTTTACCGAAAAAAAGGACAACTCGTATTTTCCATACGAAATTACATTCGAGATACGAGTGATATATTTTCCATATCCTCACTAGTGAAGATATCGCTGACGTCAATCCTTTGTTTATCCTTTGTTTCTCGTTTAGTTTTTTTTATTCTCGAAACACTCATATCTATGTAATAAAAAGGAAATTTCCTCATATCTTTGCGCCACCGTGTAATATCCTCTATATACTGCACATAAAATTATGATATAACTATCTAAGAACGCAATTCACAGTTGCTAATTGAGGAAAGTATTTACAATCCTTTTCTTTATTAAGCACCTTTCTTTGTAACGGCAGCGAACGCGGCCCTCTATTCAAAACTATAGTTTTCCTTGTATGTTAATTTTATTTGGAATATTTCTAAGTGTGTTGTTTTCTTCTTATTTTCTAGAGTTTTAAACGAAGATAACAAGGAAATTGAGCTCTGTTCGTCAGTAGAATGCAAGGTACCAAATAATATTGATGTTTCCAGTACTTCCTGTTTTGTCGTGAAATAGTTTGCCAGATGATAAAAATGATTTTTTTCGCTTAAGTGTTTTGTAGATGATATCTATATACAACGGATTTTAGAATGAAAAAAAAAAGTTTCCTCTTTCATAAATTTTAGCCGTAGAGAGAAGTGGAAAAAGTAGGTGTTGTAATTGAACAAATCGTAGAACCATGTAAAACGCATGAGAATTCAACAAACATTTTTTTTCGAAATATTTTTTATGATTATAAGCAAAAGTAAAAAATTTACAAAAAGAAAAATGATTTGTTTTTGTATCAGTACAGTGATTTGAATTTAGTGAAACTAGATTTGATCAGTTTCCATATTGATTAATCGTTTCTGTCCCTGTCAGTTATCAACACCCAACTTCTCCTTATATAACACAAACATAATAAGACATTAGGTAATGAGAAAATGAGAATTGATCAAATAAAGCCCCTGCTGACGATTAAAAACAAAATTCTCTCAAACTTATTCAAGGAAAAGTATGGGCTCAAGTTAGCAATACAACTGGGGTTGAAAGGGTTAATGGCGGTTACTCTTTTGCAGGGAATCATTGGTGCTGATGGAAGGCATTACATTCTGGATCTGTTCAGAACATTTCCTCCAGATGCAAACTTTTTAGGAGGTACTCTTGTTAAAGCCTTTTCTACAGCATTACGTAATTATTTTATTCAACTTTAGTTTTGAACGTTTCTCATGTTAAAATTTTACATCGTTTGCATTAGCTCGGCCAGTGACAGTGACCTCTACCAGTGAGGATGCCAAGGAACAAAGGGCTATGTTTCCCAGAAACTTCAGACACAAGCTGTGTTCTCTGAGACCAGAACTCATCGAAAGTTTTATGACGTAGGTGTTCGCATGTGCTTTAATGTAAATGTGAAAATGATTACCGTTGTTTTTACCACCTTATGAGCAGCGTTGGTATGAACCGTCTTTGCGATTATGCACTCAAATTAAAGGGGCTATCATAATATACTCTTAAATAACAGCCTGGACCATTATTTTTGGAAATCAGTTGAGGGCAAGACTTATTTGGCATTTTTAGTAATTGCTTTAAGTAATTGCAAAAGAGAAGCTCTTACAGGCTGCAACAGGATTCGTAGCTGTGCCCCTTGGGATAATAGTGCAGCACTTTAATCTACTCAAATTTGAAGCCATAACTGAGTGAGCAGGCCACATTTTAAATGCAACTATGAGGTGCACAACACTTATAGAGACTGAATTTGTACCGTTATGTAAACAGTGAGGTTGTGACTGATCGTCGCTTTTTAGGCAATTGAAACAGTTGTGAAAGGAAAGTATAAAAAAACTCTTCAGGTTTCAATGGGACTCGAACTCGTAACTTTTGCTATACTTGTGTAGCGCTCTAACCAACTGAACTATGAAGCCACAACTGTGAAAGCAGGTCACTATTTAGTGGGTCCACCTTTTCTTGTCAGGCTTCAACAGGATTCCAACCCATGACTTCTGCTATACTGGTGCAGTGCTCTTAAAAAACTAAGCTATGAAGCAACAACTGGGAGAGCACATCACCTTTTACTGGGTTTATCAATACCACTAGATAGTCGATTTCTTTACTATTTGTGTTGATATTGTTTCTAATTGTTGTTGCTTATATTATAAACACATGTGAACACAGTAAAAGTGGCAGTGAATGTAGGGATTGTCTTGGCCATTTTGTCGGGCTCCTTTGGTTGGGAAGTTATTATATATTTAAGGGTTGAACTTGTAAAGGGCCCAAGGAAGCATTACACGACATTTTAATATTGAAGGCTTGGTAATACTTTGAACGAAACTGGAAATAAGCTCCGGCTCCATGGGCCACTAGGCTCGTAAAGGATTTAGCTTAGCTTAAAACTTTGAACAGTTTTTGTCAAGAAACAGTAAGTCCTTTTGGGACTGGCTTGTATTTTAAGCAAATGAAATGAAATGAAATGAATAGTTTATTTACCACTTTGGCAGTTTTTACAACTGGATAACAGTGGAGGTCAGAATAGCTACAAATATTTTACAGTTACAAATAAGCATTATAAAACTAACTACTTGCAGCTATTCATAATGGTCACACTTTGTTGCGAATTCTAGCTCCCAAGCTATAATACTATAAAATATATTGAGCTTGTGAGATGTGGGTGTACAAATGAGAATCGTGAGTACAGATTGCATAGCATAAATGCATGTAGGTACTAGGGAATTTTTGTTAGCTTTACCTTGCTGATAGCTAGCTATCTGTGACTGCTTACACGTAGACACACTATATTTTATGATAGATGTAAGCGGAAATCAGTTACCCTTTTAAACGTGGCCATAATATTTAGCTAGTCTTTTAGTACTAACAAGTACGTGCTATCATAATTACTTTTTTCTTTTTGTTTGCAGATTTAGATATGTCTTGTTCCTCAAACTAGTTGCAATGCACGTATCATCCTCCAAACAGAAGCAAGCTCAGGTAAAATCTCTTGTAGATTGTCAACTTGCACTCAGTGTGCTTCTTATAAAATTGGATTTTAATCTTGTTCTTTATTTGAATAATTTTTACTCTTTAGCACACATGAGTAATGGTGACACATTTCGTTGTGGTTTTTCTTTGATTGTTAAAAAACTATACAGAATATTCTTTGGACTCTTAAAGATACAAAATTAATCAAGATGTTACATGGGCATGTGAGACTACAAACAGAATATAATGCGGGTACTTGAAGATACAAAACAATATTACATGGGAGATACAAAACAGAATATTACATTGGTGCTTGAAGATACAAAACAGAATATTACATGGGAGATACAAAACGGAATATTAGATTGGCCCTTGGAGATCAAACAGAATGTTACATGGGAGATACAAAACGGAATATTACATTTGAGAATATATTTACCTACCAAACTGACAGATATTTACATGTTAATGATTCTTTACGGGGTCTATTATTGTTCCTTTTATTCTAATGGGAAAAAAGCCTCCCCCTTCTTTTTAGAACACTTCCAGTCGTGTTGTTCATTATCATTCCCGGAAGCTCCCAGCGGAGCATAGTGGACTTTCACGTCTATTCTCTACTGTTTCTATGTTTTTCAAAGTAATGCATACAGTTTTAAGTTTCACAGACATGTGTCTTAAGTACAACTCTCATCATTTTTATATCCCTTTAGCTAAATAGAATATCTCTTAATTTTGATTTTATTTCTCATTAACTTTTCAGATAGAACAAGAAAGCTCTGAAAATTCCATGGGTAATGAGAAACAAAATGAAAGTGAGAGCGAGAGTAAAAAAATAGACAAAAATGAATCGAAGGTAGGAAAAATTGAAGAAAGTAAGAAGTCAGCTGATGCAAAATACATAAACGGAGATGCGGAAACTGTTGATGAAAAAGCCGTGGAGGAAAAAATGGCATCATCAGGTGAAACAGTATTTCGTGTTTTCCTCAAATTAATATCTACATCTTGAGTCTTTGTTTTGTGAAAATAAAGATGATGCCTCTCGCGTTTTCCACAACTGCAACCATTCCTTTGGCTGGTTCGTCATCTCTACTGCCTACTCATGGATTTTTGCTGTGTTTTAGAAACTTATGTTACACTGGATTTCGCCCTCAGTTGGAATTACTTAAAATTTCTGTCACACATTTTTTGTTCTTATCCATTCTTACACCTTTTTATCGTTTTACTTTTTGTAAATAATGTTATTATCTTTGTTGTTTTGTAAATAGATTCAGACGTATCCCATGAAGCAATCAAGGCAGCGGCAAAAGCAGTTGGATCAATTAGCGATACAGATTTTGACGTTCGGTTTAACCCAGATACCCATCTTCACACAGTGAAACGAGCGGAATCAGAGGTAAAAAATAACAGAATTTAAGTTGATTTTCTTAGCCTCTTTCCAATTAGGTCCCAAAGTGAAACAAACATACACAAACAGGAGTAGTTCTAACAAGGTCTTAGACTTTTTATAATAATTTTAAATGTCGGTTGTTGAAGATCTTAGATAGCCAGCAAGCTTATTTACTGATCGAGAATGTCCTCAGTAGAACTGGAAGACCTCTTATCTGAAACCACTACTCCCTACAGGGTTCAAAATAGCTATCGGACCTTGCTGGTGATTTATATTTCCACTGCATAGTTTAAGAAGGGGTCATCGGAACTTCTTCCAAGGTTATACCAGGTGAAATGCCCATTCCCTATTTTGTGTAAGTAAGTTGGTTTTATAGACCACTTTCATAAATGGCGGCTATTTTAGTATTCTTTTGTCTGTATTCCAATTTGCCTGGCTAGTCTCGTTTGGGTTAAAATATTCTTTTGAATTTTTAACTTAAAGACGAGGCCAGCCAGGCAAATTTGAATACAGACAAAGGCATACTAAAATAGCCGCCATTTATGAAAGTGGTCTATGAAGGCACGAATAATAAGCACTTAATGACTGGTCGCAAGGGAAACAGTGAGTTTTGTTTCCCCAAGACCCTCAAAACAATACACGGATTTTATTGCAAAATGTTACTAATCCCAGTAATTTGCATCTAAAATAAGTCGCAAATCATAAATGTTAATTCAAATCACAAATGTTAAAACTTCGTTGAAAATTTCGAGCTTAGAAGCAGTTCAATTTCTTCTTCATATTGTCAATTTATTTACAGATAAAGTTTAGTAATAGAATAATTAAAATTCCTAATCACTTTGCTTATGTTCAACTAAAATTCATGTAAGTCTGTTTGGAAAGAACAGTGACACTATTATAATATAATAAATATTGTACCTTCTAAAATTGACCTGTTCCCAACAATGGTGCATTTTGTAGTTCACCTGAAAAGAGCAATGCACAAGTTCAAATTCCGTTTTGAGCACTACTTTGTTTTGCAATTTAAGTAATTGCAAAAACGAAACCTGATAAAAAAATTTCAAGTTTCACTGAATTCGAACCCGTGACATTTTAAATAACGATTTAGTGCTCTTCCAACTCTTACTGTTTGAACCATGAAGGTCGATACCGTGCCAGTCTTGCGCGTCCAACCATGGCCACCTCGCATAAGTTTTGTACAAGTTTTTGACAGGTTTCTGACAAGTTTGATGGCTATTGATATCTTTCTATATACAATTGCACAATCCACCGAGGATAACGTTTTGTTTTTTTCGCGGGCTTTTTGTCATGCGATCCATCAAACATGTCAAAAATGTGTCAAAAACTTGGATGAAACTTATGCGGGGGGGCCACGGTTGGACGCGCAAGACTGTAATTAGCAGGGATTTCATTAAGGTTTGGAACAGGAGGGCATATTTAGATTTGGCACCGGGGCAAGGTTTATGAAAAGCCTGAAAAATTTTAAAAATCTTCAGTTGCAGAGATGCTGAAAGTAGCCGGGCAAAGCCATCTTCACAGCCGGTCAATTTGCCCGATGCGTGGCCCTTAATGAAACCCCTGAATTGGGAGCAGGCCAATTACAGTGGGCTCATTAATGCCACTCAAAGACGTACTACGAATATTTGATTAAAAATGTACCGCAGTGCGAGAAATGATGTTGAATTTCATTGTGTTTGACAGTTTACACAGTGGGTAGATGCAATCATGTTTGTGTTCAGTTTGGATGATGAGCTGAGCTTCAGTGTGATTCATCAGTACTACTCAAGAATGTCTCAATACAGGAATGTTGTTGACCTCCCAGTTATACTCGTGGCTATGAAAGGTAACTGTTATATTAAAGTTTGCTTTGATACTCTTACGATAGACTTGTTGGTGGCCGGGGAAAGGGGATACTGTCATATATGGGCTATATAGGAGTGTCCCGCTATAACGAATATGGTCTTTCAAGTATATTATTCTTGGATCGGTTTATAAATCAGAGTATTTGGGTCTAGGATATGGTGGCATTTTTCAGGAATTCAAACTGATAAGTTGGTTGACGATTTCATCTAGACTGAGGTATCCAGGAATTTCCATATGAAAATATAGAAACGATTGTGGTAAAAAGTTTTGTTTTGGCTTGTGTTAGTGACCTAAACAGCTACTTTCGGATAGGGGGGATTTGGGGAGTTCACTCTAAGACAGGGAAGCAAAATTCAGTTGAACTAGCTCTGGTATAGCGTAAGGGTTCCCGGGTCCCATTGCTCAGCGCATCCCAAATCAGAAATTCTCAAACTATCCCCAGGCTATGGGGTAGGAGGGTCGTGCAGTTGGTAAGATTTTTTCTTTCCTGGCATAAGGGGTTACGTTTGAACCCCAGCTTTGTTCAGATTTTATTTTAACATTTTTGTGAATTTCCTTCTCATTAATTCTGCTTTCATCCTTACGTGGTCAGTCTATCGACTGCCAGCTAATTGTCTGGGCCCGGTTGTACGAAGCCTGGATAAGTTATCCAATGGATAAGCGTTATCCAGTAAATAGTTATCTGGCAGAATAAAACGCTGTTGCACGAAAGTTGAATAGAACGTTGGATAAGTTATCCAGCGGATAAGCGCTATCCTTTGGATAAACGCACACCGGTATACAATTAAAAGTTATATTAATAGAACTTGGAAAAAGAGCTGGCAAAGACTGATTTCTTTGTGTCGCAGGAGATATCTCAGCTTGGAAAAAGTTGACGAGAAACCCTATCTCAGAATTTCAAAATCTAAATCTGAACCGAAGTTCCCTTTCCTTGTACTTAATAAGTGGGTTCACACATTTTTTGCCGTCTTTGAATTTGTTACGGTCGATGGTTATTCGGTTACAAGCATAAATGGTTATTCTACCTACCTATCCGCGGATAATGTTATCCAGAGGATAACTCCTATTTAATTTTCGTGCAACAAAATCACGTCATCTGAATAAATTTTTATATCCGCTGGATAGCAAGTTATCCGGTGGATAGTGCTTATCCAGACTTTGTACAACCGGGCCCAGTTTAGCAGCTTGGTTATTCTAGTTAATAAAATGTAAGTCTACCGTGCGGGAGGTTTGGGTTTGATCCCCGGCCACATTAACACTCAGGTTCCTAAAATAACTGAGGAGAAGTTGCTGCCTTTGCTCTAATAGGGACGTTAAGCAACGAGGACGGGAACGTGAACGACGACGGCTCAGAAAAATCACATTTCTGGTTCGCTCTTTACTTCTTTGTGCAGGTCATTAGGGTTTCATTTCTTTGCCTTAAACTTTGTGAATAGAAAAATGATGAATTGTTTCTCCATGAAGCTAAAAAAATACCGAGATAGTTTTTGCTGCAACGTCCTCGTATAGTCTCGACAACTCTAAAAAAGGTCTTTGGGCCACGTTGTAATTAGAGCGAAAACTTCGTGCAGGTGCTCAGCTCGATGCATTCCAACGTGCAGTTATTGTATTTACTATTGTTCTTTGCCGTCATCGTCGGCGTCGCCGTCCTTGTTGCTTAAAGTCTTCCCTATCTTCCCAGTCTTCCCTGACAAGGGTGTGAACTCGGAGGCCCAGTCTCTCGACTCTCTATCCGGGGACTTATAAGAAGCCACGCACTTGTAATCCCGGTTGTTGTGCGGTCTGTTTGTTTCATCGAGGGAAATAACAAATGTTTCAAATATATAATTTTTATGTGAGCCACTGTTACGGACTATCTAGGACTCTCAAAAATCCTGACTTTGTTCTTTTTTTGTTAAAAATAACGCTTAAAAGCCCCTTTCGGAGAGTTGTCATTACGGATTTGTTTGTATTATTTTGTATTTGTCTCGTTCGAGGAGAGTAATTGTTTTTCACAACATTACCAAAACAGGAGATAAACTGGGCCTCTAGGCTTGTTAAAGGATTTAGATTAGCTTGTTGCTGTGATGCCGCAGGGAAAGGAAGTAGCAATATTATTAACACTAATAGTCTTAAAGTTGTACCTTGCTCTTTATTTTCTCTGGAATTTCTGTGCCTGAATCAAGCAAGAGCAAAAATCCATAAGTTTTCCTCGTTTAGAGTTTGTTCGCTATGAGACAGGTATCAACAATATTCTTGTGTTTTCATCCGTATTTTTAACACCGAAATTTACTTGCCACCAGCAGCTGCACTTTCATAACCCCGACAGTAGCAAGGGCGTTACACTGGTTTGCTGAGGTCATGAGTTTGAAATGTTTTTTTCGATTTTGTTTTTTTGCAGTCATTGATAACGTCGTCGCTTACATAGCTTTTCAATGTCTTGAATGATTGAAAAAATTTGAGAGAAATTGTGACAAAAGCTAGAGTAATACTATTAAAATGGTCTAAATGAAAACAATGTGATTGACTGGTCTGAATTAATTTAATTTTTAGAGTTTCTCATGCCATTTTCAGTGTTACACAACTACGGAAATATCTAAATGTTGTACTAAGGGAATAAGCAGTATCGCGCTTGTCTCTAGACAATGATAAACGCTGTGACATACGAGATGCGAGAAAAGTTTCGAGGGGAAATGAGGCGAAGATTTCTTGTTCTGTATTGATCACTCCTATACTTACACTGTAAAAATCATTTATATGATAGACAAACGACTTGTGTTCTTTATACCGTTTTATTCAATAGACGGTATAAAATATTCTTGACTTTGCAGAGATTTCATTGTGTTTGATCGATAACGATATGTAGTAATGTACTGAGAGAAAAAGCCCGTGAAAATATAACAACAGAATTTATGTTTGTCCGTAGATGATTAAAACTTGTAATTTTATACTTTCTATGCGGTTTTTATATAGGATTCAAAGTTCATAAAACTTGAAAAAGGTGTTAGTACTTTCTAAAAAATAATTTTAATTTTAAAACGTGTGTATGTCTAAGGAAGTGATATAGTCATGAAGACAGCTGTTAGCTCCATCAATCTTTTGTAGGTCATCTTCAAAACAATGTTAAAGTCACATGAAAAAACTTTGGTGCAGAAATTTAAGACTGTAAAACATATTGATATCTTAAGCTAATAGCTTTGCAATTTCCCTGATCCCTGTTCCTAAACTAGAGATTATTTAACTAACATCTTCAGTTATTTGCCGCTTGGACGGACCTAAATAGTTTTTTCAAAAAATATATATTCAACAAATATTGATATCTTATTTTAATATCTATCAAAGCAACCGAAATCCATTTTTGCGAATTCTGATTGGCTCCCGTAACTCGCGATATCCAAGACTATTTTAGTTGATTTTGAGACGAAAGCGCGCGTGCTAAGAATAGAAAATAGATTTACATTGTATTGTTTCTTTGAAAATAAAGTGCATTTTTATAAATGCTAAACCAACTATCTCCCTCAGGCCGGGTCAGTGCCTAGCGCTAATTAACGACTATCCCCCAAAGGAGATGTGATTAAATATTTAGAATATAAATGTGTTATAACGATAGAAAGTCCCATAATAATCACCCTTGCAAATGAAGCTGGTCGGCGTCGTAACGCCGAGACAAAATGAATTCTAATTTACTTGAATAAAGTTTTTGTAGTACAGCTAACATTTTTCATTTATAACATTTTGTGTTTATCTTTACAACAGATGGCATAACGAGCGACCATCCTAGTCCAGTCTGCACTCGTCACATCAGCAAACTCATTGTAGACCTTAAACAGTGTGTTTATTTGGAAGCGTCAGCATTTAATGGTGAAAATGTGGAGAACACTTTCCAAACAGGTAGGCTATTCCATGTTCAATGATAGTGAAATGAATGATGCCGTGCGCAGACTGGGTTCAAGTTGAAGTCACAAGCTAGATTTCAAGCAAAAACTGCACGAAACTACTTTACATTCATTACATGTATTCGTGTTTTTTGAGTTATTTATTACCAGTTCAAATTAAAAAAGTACAATACCTCGTGTTTTTCGTCTTTTCTTTTCTTGAGGTTTAATTGGCTCTGGTATCATTTTCTGTTTTGTGATTGGCTGGTCAAGACAGTGCGATTACAGACTTAAATCGTGTTATTGGAAGCAACGTAATTGCAGGAGTAACCAGTGATTTCCAAATTGTTATAAATACGTATTTGTTCGAATAAGCGCCGCGTAAACCCAGTGCCTGAGTATCTGTCACTGCCACTAAGGGGCCGGCGGATTACATGGCGTTTTTTCAACCCTGGAGTTGAACTCAGCCCTGTTAACCGAGCCGAAATTTCAAGGCAAGCTCAAGCTGGGCTGAAATTTTAACCCCAGGGTTGAACTCAGCGGCCTAGGTTGAGAATTTTGCCATGTAACCACATAGTTGATTTAATAAATGAATTGTTCATTATCGTTGTATCGCAAGTTAAATAGCACTTGTGAGTTGTGCTCTAATACTTATACTTGAAGCAACCCGTAGAAAAGAATTCTGTTGATATTCTGAACCTTTGAATGCTTCAGTAAATTGCAGCATCGATAAAACTTAGTATACATGGAATGTCTGTGTTTACTTGAGGGTGGCATTTCATGTAGGTTAAGACACTGACCCCGGTTGGAATTAACGGAAATGCAGGTCCCAGTTGTTCAAAAGCCGATTAGCACTAACCCAGGGTTAAATTTATAGCTCTTGTTTTTGTACCCAACCTTACCTCGCAGCCGTTTGAGGGAAGCGTTGCGTGACGACATAAGGCCCTGGTATACGCTGCAAGGCAAGTTGCTGAGAAAATTGCGCAGTGTAACTGACCACGGCATTGTCTTGCAATTTTTTCGTTTCGGATAGCGTCGCACGAAGTAGAACTTAAGTCTACTTTTTGCAATGCATTACAGTAACTTGCACAGTGTATCACCCCTTCAGCAACATTCTTTTCAATTTTTGAGACACTTTCTCTAACTGCGCATGCACAGAGCTTTTTCGTTTATTATTACCGACCTTTATCCATATCGTGAATTTCGCGCCAAATAATTTTCTCCATCTTACCGCGCCTAAAAAAATATACAAGTTCCTGATGAAAATTGTACAGTGTAACAGGACCTTCAATCTTTTCCAAGATTTTAGATAAAATGAAATATTCAAACTTGGCATGTCATCAATTGTGATAATTATCGTGCAGGGAAATGAGGAGTTGATAAATAAGTTGATAGAATAGTAAGAATACATAGCAGATTATAATTGACACATCCCTCGCCTGTTAAATTTTGATGATTTTGTTTTAAAAGAAAATATCAGATTCAAGTAATTCACTAGCTACTGATCTTTTTCTAGATTGATTTTTATTTTAAAAGAAGAGGTTAAAGGCACAATATGTTGAGTTTTCAAAGCTGAAGTGTTATAGCTGGAAAGTTATAGCACATTTTGGTGCAGAAAACTCATGTCACTTTCATTTGACAGTTTTGTCAGTGCCGTGTTGATCGCGTTATCAAGATTTTAATTTTTTTCAAATTTTTCTTTTAAGTATGGAGAGTGATAAAATTAAAAACATATTTCTATTTACAAGAACGTCACCTCAACTGTGAAAAAATCGATTACTTCATAAAAGCTATACCAAAATACAACAAGAAAGTTTATAAATTGCTATATTTTCAGTTGAAATTGAATATTTGTCTAAGTGTAAACCCCTGTTTGTCTTGCATTACTGACTGCCAGAGATACGCGAGGCCTGGCACTTATTTTGAAATGCAAACTCGACTCATATAATTAATATTTTAATTGCTAAAACTTAGGATTTTTTACAGTCACAAACTTTAGCCGAGAAGCAAATCATTTTCATGATTTTTGCAAGTTACAAAGTAAAAGTTGTTTGGCTTCGGGTATTGTCTTAACAAACTGTAATGTTTTTTTTCACATTTTGGCATTTTTCAATCTCGCGTTATTATAAAAAAAAAGAGAAAAGATCATTTTAAAAAGTTTGAGTTTCAAATTTGAGAAAAGTATATTTTATTTTTATCTTTGTTTATGCAGTCGTATGATGTATGTTGTAGGCCCATGTATCAGTCTATGATCAGCGTGATTTTTTAAAATTAAAAGCATTTCGGGAATGAAGTATAGAAAGTGTGTTTTATACCTACTATGTGTGTTATAAAATAATGTTTGCGACTTGTTTTGCGTATATAGGAGATTTGTTCAAAGTGAAACACTTTTGTTGAAAACCATTTTTCAGAGCAGCTCTCGTTTTTTGCTCACTCAAACTTGTGGGATGCAACTGTCGGCAACATCGGAACAATTGATATAAAAGTTGAAAAATGAAAAAAAGAAATTAAAAAAAAAAACAAGACAAAAAAGCGAAAAAACCCTCATAGAACCTATTTTGTTAGCAACATTTTAAATATTTATGATTAATGTGTTCAAAGTTTTTCAACATCTTCCTCATAGCTGTTTTGAAACGTTTGTACTAGTTCACGAGTTGCTTGTTCCACAAGCTGTATGTGGTTCACTCTGTGACAATGGGCATTCTGGCCATTCTGGCCATCATTTACAGCTCTACCTAACAAAATGAACTACTTATTCTATTCTTTATTATTTATTCGGTTTACAAACTGATAACTTATAGTTATACACCGTAGAGAAAAGAATTTTAGAACTGACGTTTTGGACTGTCGTCCTTTGTCGGAGAGAATTATGGGATTATTCTAGATAACTTTGGTAATTCGATAAACTATGTTCTTTGACTAAGCTCGTTTCGATGGTCACGGTTATGAATCAGTTCTCCCATTTTCATTTCAAGGTGCTTGCACGCAAACCTTTACTAATTAATCTATTCTGGCTGGCTTTGATTATTTTAAAAAAGTCAACGAGCGTGATAAAGACGTCATGTCGAATTACTATAGAGCTAGTTTAAAAATATACAGAATCATGCGGTGCCTTTTGTTTGCAGTTCAGTTGATAAGCTAGCGCTTGTGCTTTAAATTGTTCACACTCCTACTCGATGATCTTAGACTTATAGATTCTTTCTGAAAATATTACATCAAACAAAATTTTTGACTTTTGTCTTGGATTTCGAAACGTGACTTACTTCCCACTATAAAGTCTATGTGAATGTTATTTTGGCACGCCGGTGGGACATGTCACCTAGACATGAAACATAGTTAATAGATGTCATAGGAAGAAACACTGGTCCTCACTTTATAAAAAAAGTTTTCAAAACAAACACGAACCACACTGTTTTTCCTTTTGTCTTTTGATACATGGCGTTAAATTTTGTATGGCATGTGACATTGCTGCGTAAACTCGAGCAAAAGTCACTGATAAAAATAACTTCATTATCAAAGGCTGTTAAGCTTGTTTGGGTTTGGTTTTCATTGACTTCCGCGTAGGTCTTACAAAATAAATTGTTAATGTTTTGCACTGTTATTGTCAAGCGCTGCTAATAACCAAACCGCAGGCAAACCGCTGACCGGAATTCAAAGCAAGTGGCTCAGATTCCAGTGTCATTCAGTGACATAATTTCGGTATATTTTTAAGGATGGATTTAATATCGAACAATTCATTATAACTGGAATTGTCACCGATATGTATATACTCCTGATCTGAATATTTAGAAACAGTTGCTTCAGAGGATCTTTTTTACAACGAAACAAGCTCTATATCTCGATATAGTTTTGCGTTACAGACTGTTTTATCGCCTAATATAACGCTTCAGGTTGGCTCCAAAGCTCGAGGACACACGCCAAAGAGATTGGTTGACAGGAAATTAATAAGCTACACAGTAAAGGAAAAGCGATTTTGTTCAATGAAGCGAACAATCAACTAAAGCGAAGTAATAATATTTTGTACTAGTCTAAAGTTTCAAACACGAGTGTCGCAAAAGACGAAAATCGCGAATAAATGTTTACTGTGCGAGTCCAAGCCCATATTATCGAATCATCAGAATGATTCGAAGAAGTTTCCAGCTCTCGGGATCGTATGATGTTATCAAAGATTTATCCGACCTTGAAGGTAGGCATCCAGTTTCACATATCTTATTTTTGAGTCTTGCTAACTTTTGAAAAACGAGAATTTTTCATTCCGATAATCATAATCATATTCAAAAAATATATTTTCATTAGATGTGTTCTGTTTTATGAGAAGCATTAAATATATTGTTTCCATTACTTCAAGTTCAAGATAAAAAAAGTTATTTTAGTAATAACTAAAGTCAAGATATAAATTTCAGCCTTCCGGGCAAATTTTTGTACCCAAATGTTTTCAACTATCTTTCATGCTAACTCAGTAACTGCTCGCGGCTATTCGACTAGCTGTACATACCGTCGAATTAATATTCCTTCATGTTTTAGAATCTCTAATTATCGGTTGAATGTTTTTATGAGGAAAAAGAAGCTTATGGAATCCTATTTTTAAACTTTTAAGATGTCAAGAACCTATGCTTTAGGAAACTCGGAAGTTCTCAATTAAGTGTTTTGAGGATAGATTTCTTGTTGGTGTTGTGTTCTGAAACTTAGATTTTGTTATTTACTTATTTACACATGTCAGAAGGCATTATAGCCATTAATTTCATTAAAGTTTCTTATAGTTCTAATAGCGTTTTTTAGAAATTATATATTTTATGTCAATTAAAACAAGTTTAACTAGTTTTTCTTATTATTTTTATTTAGTTTGTTTAGAACGGGAAATGTATTCTTATGTGTTGACTTATCGTAAGTAGAGTGTCCGTTAATAATCAAGCAAAAGGCGCGATATTTATTTATTTTGCGAAGCATATATGATAACATATGAAGCAAAGCACAGTTCACTGAAGCGAAAACAAAACACGTGGTTTGAATGAATAAGTTTCCAATACAGGACTTTTTGAGAGACGGTCTGTGTTTTGCGCTAGGCACCATTATTACTAATTATCTTTTGGGAAAAAGATAATTCGATCACAATATACCTTTCCTTTTCCTCTTTCGTTGTTTGCATCTTCATTCCAAACATTTTTTAAATATGTATTTTGTTACTGATATTGAGAATTCTTAAATGTCTTTCAACGTTTTGCGGGAGTTAAATTCTATATTTTCAAACAGCAGTTTTAGATATCAAGGACAAGATATGTACATGTACTTGTTGACTAGGTTGTACCAAATTATTGAAGTGCATCGGCAAGTAACTGAAGCATACAGTACAAAGCTTATATTTTGATCATAATGCACCAGTCAATGTAAACCCCTGCCCCCCCGACCCTGGGCTTTGGTTGGGATTAGACTTTTGGGGTTTCTAAACACTGCTAATGTACCCTGCCATGTGAGGCTATTTCAGCTTATAAACTAATTTGAATGGTTGCATCCCAGTCATGCTATGAAATTAATTTAAATGTTTTGCCGCCTTCTACCTCCTGCAACTCACAGACTAACCAAGATATTGATAATGGTGGTGCAATCTGTCTTCCAGGCTCATTTGTGGCACTTTGTCAAAACTGTCTTATCTCAGCCAAAATTTCACAACAATCTAAACAAGTCTAACGCCCGGCTCACCGGGGCACAGATTCTGTGCCTTATTCCTGCCATGTACCTGGGGTTGGGGGAATTGGAGGTTTACATTGACTGGTGCATTTGCCATTGGCCCTTCATTAGAGCATTGCTCTGACCAAGGGCTGATGCCCAAAATATCACAATGCTTTGACTAAGGCTACTGCAAGGCTTGAAACATTCCCTTTGGTAATGATAAAACTTTTAAACTAAGAGTTGATTTTAACCACTTATATACACACAGTTACATGACTTTTGTACATATTGTTGTTGCAGTTAATATCTTTGGCTCATATTTTGTTTTCATTGTTCTACTGTACAGTGTATAAGATAATTTATGGTAATATATTTTAATTTAAGACAAAGAAAAGTCAAACTTAACCACAACATTTTTCATTATCAGATTCTCGCATTTTTTTAAAATCATAATTATTTTTTTAAAGTTCAAAAACAAATAGGGAAATAGAATAGAAACTAAAAATACCACTAATGTTTTTATGTACTGTACATATTTGAAATTATTTTTTTCTTAAATGCATTTTACAACAACAACATGATCATGATAATGATAAATACATACTGCTTCTTTAAAAATAATTTTAAGTAGATGTGTTATGGAGGGTTGCATTGTTGATAACCATCAATCATCTGGTAAAATTTCTATCTGGGAGCAAATTGTGTCCGTCTGTACCCTATACAAAGTTGGTTGACGAAGCTTTATCAAGTTTGGTAGTTATTGTATGTGATTTGTAATCTCATTTTGTACATTTGCACTCCAGTAACACTAATGTGTTGTGTCCTTAAACAAGACACAAAGTCATTACCCCTTAAAATGTACCAATCTATATCTGTATGGAAGGACTAACCTGTGAAGGAATGGTCAGTTCTGTCTTAGGAGGGTCTAAGACTTTTTGTTGGCACAACAAAATTTGTAATGCTCCAAAGTAATAAACTGATACAATTTATATAATTCTATATTAAGTATTTTTCCTTAACTTTAGATAAATAACATGTTTAAATTTTCTTCATTGAAAACAATACTTATGATATTATTGTGTTGACTAATAATTTTTTGCAATACCTGTTGTTTTTTGAATAATTTAAAACTGCATTCTTTTTGATCAGTTGACACTTACTTCCTTGTAGCAGATCTAGATCTGATCATTTCAAAGTACTTTATGTTTACACATTCAAATTCAGAAATGACTTGATGCTTTTTACAGACAAAATGTAAGAACACTATAATGTAATCCTTAATGTGCTGCGTGCAGGTCAAACTGATGAACTCAATCATGTACTTTAAAATATTTAACAGGTCAATCTTCTACCTCTGAAATGTTAGCCAATTCTGATATTAATTTTATGCTGTATTTATAATAGATTCATTTTCTTGATAAAATAAATATTATTGTATATTATTAAAGTAGAGAAACAAAGCAAGGAGATCTGATAATGTCTCTAAAACAACTTCTTCTAGTAATTCATTGTCAGGTCAAAGTTAAATTTATTTCAAGGTGTAAGCTAGAGATCTTATTTCCAAAGCTAATTTAGTATAATAAGTATATATTAAGTAATATTATAAGTATTGATGCGTATTTTAATATTTTAAGTATCAATACTGTATCTTTATTGGAAGTCTATTTTCAAGTCCATAAAAATTTTATACTTGCATTATCATGGGTCAATTGACTGTAAACTTTGTCACCAAAATAAAATTTATTCTAAAACCTGGGTTAAATGTCAGAAGTATATAAAAAACTGGTTATAAATTAATGCAGGTATTTGTTTTGTAATAAAATATTATTCAATATTTATCTATATCTAAAGTTACTTCAATGACCTTTTTTGGAATTTAATAGATTTTTAATAACAAAAGAAATAGCCATTTAATATATAAAAAATATAAAAAAGTAAAAATTTCTATAACTTTGTGTCAAAAAAAAATTTTTTTTCTGAGCTGAACCTTTCTAATAACAAATGTTTCCAGATATTTTGTGCAGTTTTAATGTTACATTAATTTTGTTTGGAGGTTTTGTTTCTTTCACCTGAAATTAAAGATGAAGAACATTGATATATTCAATAAATTTACAATTTGACCTCACTCAAGTAATTTCTTTAGTGTTGCCAAATTTAGGGCTTCAGCTATGAACTGACTGTGAGAAGACTGGTTGAATTAAATATCAGTTAAATATCTTCTTTCAGCAGTTAAACTTCATCATTTGAGGCAGCAATTTTTACTTTCTACTTTCATCAAGATCAGCTACTTGCCTTATTACCAGTGTAATAAATATTTTGGATGTCAAGTTCAGAACTTCCTCTTCTAGTTTTCTAATTGTTATTATTTTTGTTGGAAGTTCAGACCTTGTATAATATCATTTTACCAAAGCCTGCTTGCTTGTCAATATTTTAAGAGGACAGTGACTAAGCCATGGAAATTTGTTCATCAATTTTCCTGCGTAGAAACAGCTATTCACTCTCAGCCAAATGTGAGTACATATATTCAAAGAGTTTTGAATTCGTATATACAAATTAAGTTATATATTGCATGTGGTAAGTTATAATCTTGATTTCAAGTTAGAGAGTTTAAACTTTAGTTTCAGCAACATTGCTTTTTGACTAGAAGATCTAAACATTAAGATAAAATTCTGTAAAACAGATATTAATGATATTAGGAATTTACATGATCACCAACAGTAAAATCTTTTTTTTTCCAATAACAGAAATTAATAGATTTTATTTAAAAAGCTCAGCTCTGAGAAAAGTTGTTTTTTGTACTGTACAATTATTATTCAATTCTTAGTGTACTCAGAGCCTGACACTAGCTTTTCAACTTACTTGTCCTTTGGCAGTCAAAACATGTTTTACTATCCTTGATAAAGACAGAAACTAGTTCAGTCAATTTCATTTTGAATTGTTTACTAGCCAAAGTGGCCAATGGAATTAATAGAAAGCTTATTTAAAATAGCTAAAACTGAATTTCTACTACAGTATAGTCTGTGGCTAGTTTGCTACCGTTAGTGTTGAATGCTGGTACTGAAATATCAAGAATATGTACTCTACTTATAATACAATTATTAAATTTATTGATTAGATTTTATTTCTCATGGAATAAGTTCTCTCGGTTGTTTTTGAACTCATAAGTGAAAAAACTTAGACTGCAGTTTCAGTGCAATGATTCTTTCTTCATTACTATTGTTGAAAGCTGTTATTTTTTCGTTAATTTCCTCACATTTATTGTAGTACAGTGTTCAAGTTTCAAGTTGTTTCTCTTCAGTCACTGTATTATCAAAATTATAGTTTTTGAATGAAATTATTATAGTTTCTAAAAATCTGCTAAAAATAGAACTACAGTACAGTAATATTGATTCTGTGTTATCAAAGAAAAAATCTATCATGCAAAAAAAAATTGTTAGAATTTAAACTTTGGGATAGCAAACAATTTTAAAATGTCATGATGCAAAACATCATAAAGTCCCTTTTTGGTTTTTTATGGCTGAATTGTTAAAAAGTTTGCATTGTTTCATTACCTACTTGATGAGCAAATTATAAGAAAGCTGACCTAAATTGAATATTCAGTATTGTTTGTGGTCACTGAGAAAAAGTTTTATGACTGCATAAGTAATACCTACAGAAATTACTGATGCATGTCTAGAGCAAGAATAGATTGATCACATCATTCTAAAATCATCTTTTGTAAAGGTGTTCTAGAAAGGACATATGGTTTAGTCAGTAAATTAAAAATACCTCTGTTTTTAAAGGAATCTCAAAGTTCCTAAATTTATTGCTCAATTAAATACGTAAGTATTGAGCAAAGTTGTATTAATCTGAAGTGCTTTAGCTTGTGGCCATTCTCACTTTATTGAGTTGATTGTTAGTTATTTCTATTAGCTTTTGACAGTTTTAGCACACTATGTTGTGTCGACTGTATGTGTAGTCTCAAATCCTCGTCTGCTTGAAGGATGAAGTGTGGTGCTAGAAATGAGTTTACAGGTATAATGTTTTAAGTACAGTATAATTCCAAAATACAGTAGCTCGGTGTGTATATCAGATAGTCTTTCAACAATTTTTGTTGCAAAAGCTTATAATTTAAAAAACAGTTTATGTTTTATACTGAAAATATACTTGTGTTTTATTTGATTTATTTAGACAATAGATGTCTTGATCAGAAACCATGATTTTATTAATTTAAAGTTATCCATCAAATTTTTTACAGTTTAACATATTTGTAAAATTATGCTCATGTTCATTAATTGACTAACAGGTTTGTGATGTAACTGTTTCTTTCAGCTGTAGAGAAACTGATTCAAACAAAAACTGATAGCCCTGTTCTTACTTCGTTTGATCCTGTGCACTCACCAACCACGAAGGAAGTGGATCAAGCTAATCTCTTCCCATTAAGTCCTTGTAACTACAACAACAACAATGGTGGATCAGGACCGAACAGTGCGACATCAACTCCATCTTCATCAACAAAACGTGGGAGCAAAAGGAGGACAATGCTTTTCTCAGTCAGTTTCTTTTCCACCCATTAATAACAGTATAGCTATGTTTGTTTTTTCTTATAGTTTTTGTAATATCATGGTTAAAGTCTTTGCCAGTTAAGAACCTCATTTAATTTACAAGGCATTTTGAATAATTTGATACTCAATGTTGAACAGTTGAATAAATAAAGTATAAGTTGGCATAAGTTGAAAAAAAAATCTTGACAAATATTTTTAGTGTTAGTTTTTCTTCAGTCGCTGAGCAATACATTTTATAAGTATTTTATCTTTGCCAGTTGCTCTAATAAAGGGAAAATGCTGGAAACATCATCTTTTGTATTCGACTTAGTATGTCTGTGATGAGGCATTTCAATTTGGGTAAATGACATGTTAATTAAATTTTACCCTGAAAGCACCAAGCAAATATGTTTGGCGCTCTGATTAAGGCTGTACAT
The DNA here is from genome assembly GCA_025331005.2 of Zoanthus gigantus. Classification (NCBI taxonomy): domain Eukaryota; kingdom Metazoa; phylum Cnidaria; class Anthozoa; order Zoantharia; family Zoanthidae; genus Zoanthus; species Zoanthus gigantus. The sequence goes on along the minus strand of JAOBBB020011421.1, from coordinate 4,436 downwards.
ATACATAGTCTTAGTAAAAAATTTCCTTGACAAAATAAACATAGTTTTTGTGCAGTTGGCTCTAGACTAAAAGCAGGGTGAGTTTAATGTCAGAAAAGGAAAATGTGAAATGAGGCAATAGATTTTTTATCAAGCAATTTGAGATGGAATGAATATTATAGGGTTTGGTATTACTGACAATCAGCAGTGTTCAAAGAGTCATTATCATTATTCTCGTTTAACGTCAGTCTGCATTTGCCCATCTAGGATTCAGTTGGACGGATGATGATTGCCCTCCACATCTGTCAATCCTGCTTCACATGCTCCTCTACTCCCAAACAGTTCATATCCTCCATCACACAGTCACTCCACTTTTTCCTAGGCCTTCCTGCCAGCCGTCGCTTCCAACTCTCACCTCCCTTACCTCACCCAACACACCCCCTTTGCCCATTTCACATGTCTTCTCTGCCTCAAATTAACAGAAAGGTCATCAGCTCCACACATCTCTGCCACCTCACTGCTAGACCTCCCGTCTTGCCATCTCACTCCTGCGATGTATCTCAGCATTCTGCGATCACATCTACATAGAATGATGTCTGCTTGTCAGTACCCATGTTTCTGCTCCATACAGTAGAGCAGCTCTCACACAAGCTCCCAAGTAGGAAAACTGTTCTACTTCCTCCAGCATGCCCATATTTACCACCAACCCAGGACCCTCATCATCTTCATAGTCATCACTACCCACACCCTCTATTGCACATCTTGGACATACAAAGTTTTACACCCCCAGAGATTTCTCAGATTTCTCAGACCTGAGTGTCGTTTAATGCAAAGAGTTTTTATTCTTATCTTTCTGAATGTAACTCACTTTGCAGAAAGATAAAAAAGAGAAAGAGAAGGACAAAGATGCAGTTGATGGGGATTTTGGAAGTGGAAGATCGATACCTTTAAAGCAGGTAAAGAGTAAACAGTACTGGCTCTGCTTTAAATAAAGAGAGTCTTTTTTGTGCTCAACTTATATTTGTATTTAGGGAATTCATTCAGTATACTGTATGAGAAATGAGAATGATGTTTTTATGTTTTATTTTACTTTTAAAACCTATGGCTTCAACCAATGTGTACTAGGAGTAGGAGTCAAATCTTAAATTGGCGTAAATCGGGTTTGCTTGTCGATCTCAATCTGACTGTGATTGTTATTCTCTTGGTACTCCAGTTTTCTTCCTAGCTATCTGTTACTTCAGTCTGAACTGCAATGGGGCAATTGAAGGGTCTAGTGCAAAAACATTGTAAGTGACTTTGTATGAAATGCTAATAAATTCTACCAAGAGTTATGAAGAGATAATAAGAATAATGTAGGAAGAGATTAGAACTTGATCAAATGTTACATAATATTATATCATTTTTGTGTAGTGCAAAAACAGTGTGACTTATTTGTATGGAATGCTAAATTCTCACAAAAGTTGTGAAGAGATAATAGGGATTATCTGTTGAGAGTTGAGAACTTCATCAAAAGTCACTTACGCCGTTTTTGCACTAGACCCTTCAATTATATTGTGTAAAACATTACTGAAAAATAAAACTTTTTTTGTTTCTGATATGTTTTGGATAATTATTTATATTCGTAAATTCAATAATTGTTGAAACAAGATATTTAAGTGATAAAAACCGACGTTTCAGTGCATCTAGCGCCATTATCAAGGTTACATAGTAATGATAAATAGCGGTTTTAAAACGGGCTAAGTTGAAACAATTGAAGGGTCTAGTGCAAAAACGACGTAAGTGACTTTTGATGAAGTTTTCAACTCTCACTAGATAATCCCTTTTATCTCTTCATAACTTTTGTGAGAATTAAGCATTCCATACAAAGTCACGTTGTTTTTGAACTACACAAAAATGATATAAGTAAAATTTGATCAAGTTCTAATCTCTCCCTACATTATTCCTATTATCTCTTCATAAATCTTGAGAGAATTTAGCATTTCATACAAAGTCACTTACATTGTTTTTGCACTAGACCCTTCAATTTGCATAACAAGAATACCAAGCTAATTATGTATTTCTAGATTGTTATCAATATTGTTATTCCATTTATAGTTGAGAATGACCAGCCTTCCCAGAGTGTTAAAGAAAAACCCAAAGATTCTAAAGTTGTTGCTAAAGCAGGCACTGGTCATACGCGGCATATTGTAAGGAAAGTTACCGAAGAGGAAGTTTTAAAACCAGACAATGCTGGATCACAGAAACTAACATCAAAGGCCAAGAGGATCATAAGAGTTATGAAACCAGGTGGATCCAGTGACCAAGGTAATACAATGGTTTTGTTTCACTTTTCAGGGATTACAAATTTCTCTTTGCCGTTGGGTCACTTTGACTCGTTCACACTTTTTGGTAAAATCTGAAGTCAGGGGAGAACCAGGGCAAAAACTTAAGCTTTGTGCATTTGCAAAATTTCCTTTTGGGGGAACTAGTGCACCTGATGAGTTTTGTGCACGTCGTCACTACATGGAGAGCCAGGTTGGTGTAGTGGTCATCAGTTGCACCTGCCACCTCTGATCTGGGGTCGCTTCCCAGTCTTCACATGTGCACTGAGATTGTCAATCTCAGTCTGACTCCGAGGGTTTTTCTCCTTGATCTTTGGTTTTCCTCCTTTTGCAAATTCGACTTCCATGCCAATATCTGAGCTGTTGAGCAATTGAACATAAGCCTTTGGCTAGGAAGAATGGGCTTTAACTTTGCAGTTGGTGTTAAGTAAAGTATTTATTTATTTATTTATTTTTACACGAAATATGAGGTCAAAGCAAAACTGTTGAACAGAAAGGTGTATGTTCAAATTCAGAATGAGCAGTTTATACATCAACAATCAATCAGTCAATCAATCCAATTTTGATCCGGGTTTATCGACCCTGTAAACGAGGGTGGCCGGATATACCCCACTTTAGCAGCAGTCTCTCCAATTCCCACTCTCCAACATATCCCTATTAACAGTAATGTTTCATCGTTGCCTTTGTGTAGGATATCTGCCATTTTTTTTTATCAAAAATTATCTGTTAAAGTGCAGTTTGATTTAAGCGCCAGGCAAATTATTTGCTAGTGTGGTTGTTGTTGTACTTTTCTACCAATGTTTCTGCTTCCTTGCTGTTTGTAAACCACGTTTTAAAATTAGTTCTCCTTTTTCTTACAATAGATTCAAATGCTGCCAGTGCTCCTCCCAGTAAACTGCCAACCAAAACTTCAGATAACAAAGTGAGTAATTACATGTTTTGTTTTGTTTTTGGTATATATGTGAAGAGCAGTACTATTTTGTACATTGAGAACCAGTGTTGTGATCATTGAATTAATGTACATGAAAAAAAAAAACAGGACCAAAGAAAAAGTCTGTATATTCGATGTCTGGATAATAGCGGTTCAGCTGTATGTCTAGAAAAATGGACACAAAAATATATTGGCATCTTGTTAATCAAGGTCTTTCTTGATTATAAGTAAAATGCTAAACAAGACTCCCCATCTGCCTTCAAAAAAGTCAAAATGTATTCTTTAAAAGAGAACTAAATGCTAAAACTAACCTTTTTTTAATCTATTGGTATAATAGACTAACTATGTGAAGTTTTAATTTAAATAAAAGTCAAATTACGTTGAAATTACATTCAAATTAAATATAGAAACTAAAAACACTCTAGAAAAGGTTTGATACTGTTGTCCCAAATGAGATTGTCACCGTTATGGTATAACATAGGTTACGATATTCAGAGCTTAAATATGGCTGAGTGCTTCGAAACCATGATATTTTTAAGCAATCTATGTCTTGCGAAGTTGTTTTTGTTGATGATGATGATGATGATGATGATGATGATGATGATGATGATGATGATGATGATGGTACTACAAACAATATTCATGATAAAATCAATGTGTTCTCTTTCAGATGGAAAAAAAGGCAGATGGAACCATGGATAATAGCATTGTTAAGAGTTCTCAAGTTCGTGTGAAGTCGTTTGATGAAATCATGGAAGAGAAGCGAAAGAGAGCTCAAGTACAAGTTCAAGATGAAGGTGGGAAGACGTTTTCAAACTCAACTGGTGGTAAGACAGCCTCCATTGAAGGCCGTGAAACTGCCAAGCCTGCTACATCAGGTGTGTATCATTCAATGAAAAATCATGGTATGTTTTGGAAACTGAAATGGATTTTGGAAAATCTAGTCTTCGTTGGGGTCATTTTTGACTCACGGGTACTGTGTAGGAGTAGCACTGAGTTATATCTGGGACTTTTTCATTTGCATAAAAAGAAATTTGAGGCTTTTAAGACCAAGCATGGGTTGTTCAAAGGTGGGTTAAATTTAACCCTGGGTTAAAAAACAATTACTGCAGCAATTGGGTGGGCATGTTTTTGTTTTTTTTTTTTTTTGTTTTTTTTTGCCCTTTATTTATTTTTATTTTCATTTACGCTAATTTAAATTTAAA
>JAOBBB020011356.1:0-16010 GCA_025331005.2 Zoanthus gigantus | reverse complement strand
CATCGTTACTCTTACGAAATTGGCAGAGTAGCTGGTCTATAAACTACAACGATGAACATCATCGTTACTCTTACGAAATTGGCAGAGTAGCTGGTCTATAAACTACAACGATGAACATCATCGTTACTCTTACGAAGGGTTTATTGTGGATTATCTCCACGTTCCCTTCTCTAGTTTTGATTGTAGTTTCCATCGGTAGAGTAGCTGATCTATAAACTACAATGGTGAACATCGTCGCTGCTTTTACGAAAACTTTATTCGGAATTAGCTCTACAATTTTTATTCTAGTTTTGGTTGAATATTTAATTTCCATTGGTAGAATATACGCTGTTTACCAATCCTCAGTTTCAGTTCTAACATACACTTGATGAGGCATCACCAAAGCAGGGATGCAAAATGAATGAGTTGCAAACAAAAACCTGCGTGTTAGGAGCGAATGTCAAAAACTATCAACTACGTCGAGGAATTTTGAAAAACAGAAAACCCTTGAACTTTGTCTTCCTTAAGCGTTATTGATGTTGTTACTTATATTATTGTTGATATACTAACTGAAAGTTTTGCTGTTTCTGTTATTGTTTATGTTATTATACAGATGACCATCGAATGCTGGTGGAGCCTAGTTGTGGTGCCTCCCTGGCAACTGTGTATAGCAACCTCTTCAAACAGTGGAAAGAACAAGGAAGAATAGCTGAACACCTTTCATCTGTTGTTGTGGTCGTATGCGGAGGAAACATGATAACTTTTGATCAGTTGTTAAGATGGAAAAAAGAATTTGGAGAAGAAAGTTGAAAGTGTAAAGCTAAGGGAGACAGCTATGGGAAAGGGTTAGCGATATACTCAGTGTGGTGTCCAAACTGTCAAGCAAAACCGTAATAATTTTTTGCGACAAAATCGTAATGTTCGGATCGAAGTTTGCTGTCGTGCCAAACTATTAGAAGCTTACGCAACGAGGACGGCGACGCCGACGACGATGGCAAAGAACAATAGCACATACAGTAACTGCACGTAGTTGTCGCTAAAATTACAACATGAAAAGACCTTTTTTAGAGTTGTCAAGACTCTGGCGAGGACGTAACAGCAAGAACTTTCTCAATATCTGTTTCGCTTCCTGGAGAAACATCTGATCATTTTTCTATAAGCTATTCACAAAGTTTTAAGGCAAAGAAACAAAACCCTAATGACCCGCACAAAAGTTAAGAGCGAATCAGAAAGGTGATTTTTCTGAGCCGTCGTCGTTGGCGTTCCAGTCGTGGTTGCGTAAGGTCCGTATTGCAAACTGGAGCAAATCCTCGTACGCGTCACTAAGATATTTCTATTCGTGAGTACACCTTTATTTGTTCAAATGTTTTTGTACTAAACTGCATGTGGGAACTTGAAGAAAAAGACAAAAACAAAGTTTAATTAGGAACGGTGGAACGTACATTGTTGCCCAAGAGAAACATGTTTGATATAGAATTTCGGTGAATGCAATTGTTTTCCAAGAAATATCAATACTTTTATCAGGATGGAATAGAAAATTTGTAATTTTGGAAAAATAGCTATTTATTTGCTTTAAGCAAAACCCCGATTATTTAAGAAGAACATTAAATGCTATTTATTCCTATCGTGTTTAATGTACCATATTGATTTACTAACTAACGATTTTTAATGTTACTCCATGAAGGTGGTTCAATTATATCATGATATTTTCTGGGCTTCCAGCAATTTGATGAAGCAAAATATAATCTTCAGGATTGGGTAACTCCTTCTACATACAAATGAAAATCCTTGTTTCTTCAGGCTGTCTTGGCGATGTTAATATGCTGAGACTTAGGCCCAGGTTGGACCAAGTTTCATATCAAGCACATGATAGTTTGATGTTTTTTTACACTTAAGATTGACGGATTACATTGGATCCAGTCAGTTGTTCTGCTCGACAAGCGACCTCGATTCGAACTGCTTGAGATCGATTTCGGTTAAACGTCGATCTTAGCATGTGTGGAATTAAATTCATAAACTATAACGATTATAGTGATGTATATAAGGTTTCTCCTGTTGTCTGGTGACCAATAGAATACATATTGCCATTCTTTGTTGACTAAAGTTCGATATTTAAAATTATATAAGATCGACGTTTTAAGAAAGGAACGTAACAAATTTTGGTTGACCAGAATGTTTAACCCTGGCCCGAGAAGATGATTTTCTGATTCAATATAAATGAATAGAATCTTGCCAAAATATTTCCAAAACGTGCTACTTTCAATCCCAGACTCCGAAGCAATGGTCGAGAGTGTTGACAAGATAATTTTACTATGATTGGTCTGTACAAAGCTAAGAGTACTGCACAAACACTTTCCTCCAGCTTTGAAGAGCTGAGTTCGTCGGCAAGAAAATGGAAGTTCTTACGATCTTTGCTGTAAGTGAATGTAGGGGGTTGACGTATCGGGCGTTAAACTTTTGTCAGAGCTCTCGAATTGACAGTTCATTGACTACACTTACGGCGACACAGACCTGAAATTTCCCCCGTAGTTGTCTATGTTCACACTAAGTTACAGCGATACGCTACATCATGCTCGTTTATAGCTTGCATGAAAAGATTGTCACTTCGGTGCGAAAGAAAAGTGCCATGCAGTTACGTTTGAGCTGATATTTTCGCCCCAGAGATTTAGCTGATTTAGATTTAGCACGGTCTATATGAAACAGTTTACATATTTTGAGTTTGAATCCAATGGCTACAGCTCTGCTGTACATGTTTATAGATACTGGGTGATAAGCCATAGTAGCGAGACCTGTTCGAGTAACGCTTGTCTTGTTAACCAACTCGCACGTACCAATTTTAAAACTCTTAACGTGCCGCCATTTTGTGTGTGTGTCCGCTTAACACTGCAGAAACCACGGACTGTGCCGGCTGCATTTCTGCTTCAGCTATACTTGGATTTGGGAAAGCGGATTTTTTAGTTTAAAGCAATATAGTTTTTGTTGTTAAAACGTGCCGCCATTAATGTATGTGTGTGTTATTCTTAGAATTAGAATCGAGGTTATGTAAGTTGAATGGTGTGTTATTTTCAAACCAAGTTATTTTCTAAAACTTTTGCGTTTTAGATAATGACAAACTGTTATCGTGGAAGTTCAATTCAGCGTTTTACTTCACTCGTTTAAGTTTTAAACTTAGTAACTTTTAAACAGGAATTGTCGAGCTTTATTTGGACTGGCGAGCTTGAATAATTGAAAAATACTTTTATGATTCTTAGAATTACATAATGACAAGTTTACCAACTGTTTCTTAATTATCTATTATTGTTTTCACCTCACAGAATTTGATTGGAGCTGTACGTTTGCAATTAGAACACCAAAATTAATAACAAATTTTTGCCTTAGAAAATATAAGTAGTTTTTATAACCGTAAACTTTATGCTAGAGAAGAAATTCCTGCTTGAGTTTTACTTAACCGAGCCAGGCGCGGATTCATACCGGTTTCCACCGTTTTACGGAAATCGGTCAGAATTTTCATAATAAAAAATAGATATGTCTATATCTTTAATAAAAGTAAACTGCAAGTTGTCTGACTTCCTCAAAAAGCCAGGAAAGGGCATTTTAGGTAGTTAAAATCGAAAAAATTTCCCCGGACCCCCCTAGGAGCTTGCGCTTTGAGCGCTCGTTTTGCAGTAAATCGGTCAATATTATTTTTTCCTAGATCCGCGCCTGAGAGCCCTGATAAATAGAGAGCAAGGAGCGTAGTTCCGTACGCTAATCAAAAATAATAGTATTTATTGGTTCAGCAAATTACTTAAGAAAGTAACGTAACTAAAGGTTATGTGACAAAATGGAAGCTCTATTTTCCCGCATTTCCTCGCGAATTTCTTTTCCTAACGTAAGAAAAGCAAAGGATGAGCGATATCGTATGCGATTCATAACGTTTTAAAATCCACTTTGAGAGCCTCCAAAGAGAAACTTTACCCTACTTATTCCAGTCAATTCAGCTGTATAAATGAAGATCAGGTTCTCGGATGGTCTGAGAGCTAGCCCGGGACAAATGTCCTATCTCGACTGGGGAATTAAGACTCTCATCCGCTTAACACTGCAGAAACCAGGAACTATGTGCTGGATTTGTGGTTGAGCTACTTGGGTTTGGGAAAGCGGATTATTTAGTTTAACACAATTTAGTTTTTGTTGTTAAAACGTAATGTATGACTTAAACAAAACCCTTCTATCAGTAAACCACTAATCCTTAGACAGGAAGTCATCGAAAAATAACTAGCTTTAAGTAACTCTCATTACGGGCAGAGTTTTTGTGGCAACCCATGATTCGCTCAAACAAAAAAGTTGAACAACAAACAGCGTTTATTATCATTTTTATTACAAACTCAAGAGCAATAGCCGCGAGCTGTTTTAGTTCACCACGCGTACACGCTAAGTAAAAACCGTTAACGGCTTAAAACATTTCAAATTGTTGAATGGAACGTGAATGTGCTGTCATGGTGGACACAAAAGCTTCATAATTAGGACGCGCAAAAAAGGACCACACGCTAACATTTCTAAAAATGAATAATTCGAAATTACGACTATTATACATTAATAGGTTGAAAAAAAAAACAAGGACAGTAAACTTAAAAAGTATTTACTGTATATCCTGCCGGCAATGCCACTCTGTGTTAAATATATAGTTCTTTAGTTTTCTCGTGGAAGCTAGCAAGGTTTAGCTAAAACCGGTGAAGATTGCACTAATAATGGGAAAAATGTAGTTTATTGTAGTTGGAACGCTTTCTTCATAACTTTTTTAATCAAACGCCACACATCAGCCTTTCGTCAGACAGAAAAAACAGTTCTATCTACTTCACTTTTTTTCCAAAGAGCCAAGCTTTTCTTATTAGACCTAATAGGTTGAAACAAAGATAACCCTTATATACATGTTCCAAATGTTTTATATCCAATACAACTAAACATTTGGAATATAGTTAAGAGATGAAACTATCACGTTCGTTAAACATGTTTCAAATGTTTTGTTGCATTTGTTTAAAAAGAAACCTATAAAATGTTATTTCTTGCGCAATAATTCGTATTTCCGAAGTTGCGGCCTTGGAACAAGGAACCAAATGCAGCATAAACGCGGATGATTTGCAAAACGCACGTTAAAAGTAAATTGTATGGAGCTAAAATGTTGTTGTATTTTACAGTATTTTTTAAATAAAAGCGGGTTCTTTGTTGTTAAAAGAGAAATTACAGTTTTATATACAGCTCATTTTACTGAGAACTCAAAAGCCAGTCTATACTGCGAGTTTTGTGGAATTAAGTTCTTCATTGCTCTCCCTTCCAGTCACTTGATCGATCTCACTGACATCACTGTTACATGGCTTGTTGTCTACGGAATCAGTCGAACTATCTTCAGTGATGGTGCTTTTGTTTTCTTTCTTCCACTTCATTCGTCGGTTTTGAAACCACGTTTTCACTTGAGTTTCATTAAGCCCCAGCGTTTGTGCAAGTTTTCCACGGCTCGATGTGTCCAAATACTTTTGCTCAGAAAAAGTCTTCTCCAGATAACGTAGTTGGAGGTCTGTGAAAACCGTCCTTGACTTTCGACAACGCTTTCCACTCGCTGTTCTGAGAGTGGGCTTTAGTCTGAAGTAAACAGGCATTGAGTTGATGATTTCAGAACTTGGATCTATCAGGGTATTTAAACAAGTTAAAATCAGTTTCTACAGTGTAAGAAGATCTTAGCAGTTTACACGCTTTTTTTTATAAGAACCAGTAACTTTCGCCTGAGGCTGGGCTGTTCTTAACTTTTTGGCGATTTCAGCTTCAAATTGCTCTTACATTGTTCTTATTTTCTGATATTTCCAAACAGCACTAAATTTTCCATATAGTGGAGTAGTTATACCATAATATTGTTGCAAAACTGAACATATTTCAAACAAAACGTTACATTATAAAGTATCGCACATATATGCAACGCGCATGCAGGAGCATTCAAGTTTTTGTTAGCATTTTCAGCTGCTTTTAAAAAATGAAAGAAGCGGTTAGAAATTTATTATGAACTTACATGTACATCTCGATCTGTGTGCAAGAATTAAATAAAATTCACTTAAAATTGTCTGATCAACATTTCAGCCTGGTGATTGTTCTTAGCTTGTTCTTAATTTTTGGGCAAATCTCAGCCTTGACGTTGTTCTTATAAAGTTTGTTCTTATAGAAAAAAAGGATGAATACCTGATACACGAGCGCATGCTGCATGTTCTAAAACCGTTGTGAAGCCGGTGAACTACTATTGATAAATTTAAATCGTTTTGAAACAAGACCAATCTCTTGACTATTAGAGTTATGAATATCAAATATTTGGGTAGTCAAATTTAAGAACCTTGCACAAACTGCTTAACGCGGAAGTTCTTCCTTTGGCAAAGGAATCCTGAGATGATGTTAGTTCGCGTTGAACGAGCATGAAATTCAAAAATCGTTGTTAGATGTTTCAAAAATGGAAGCTGAAAGTAGGTAAAAAATTGTAACAACTTGTCTATAGTTCTTGCAGTTTCGAAAATAAAAAGTAAGTGAAAAAAGTATTCACGCTCTTACGTTTCATAAAGAACTCTTCTTTGCACCGCAAGATATCCGTAAATATCTTCGCTACTAACTGTAGTTGAAGATTTACAAAGTTTTAGTTTCATTGAACAAATGAGTGATTTGCTATATGTACATGGTGTTCAATAAATCCCTGCTTTAATATTGCGCTGTAACGTACCGGTGTTCCAAAGATACAAAGTACTTGGAGCAAGCACAAAATAGTTTTGGTTTCTAGGTATGTTTCAACGCATTGACGTATTGTGTCGTTTTCGATAAATTGATGTAGGTATAGAAAGTGTCCTACAAGAACGGAATTTACAGCCAAAAAAGTTTCAAATATTAAACTGCTGAATGCGTTTTCATTTGAATACAAAAAACTGATTTCTTTGTGAAAATTTCTCAGGCTCTATAGGATTCTGTTTGCTATACTTCGATGAAGGTAAAAATGTGAATTAGATTGTGTTAAAAGTGATATTTAAAATTCTTTCGTTATTTTGGTACACTATAATCATTAATCGTGCAATAATTTTTAAAATTTTTTAAGCAGCAGAATGAATTAAACCTATATAACCGATCGCTCTATCGGACAGTGCATGTTTCGCTTGCCGTGTAATTTTTTTTTTCAAGGAAAGCAAACAAGGAACACATTGCCTCTTTCTCTTTGCATTTTGGTTGCTTAGGCGGCGCAACAAAATTGTAGAAGAAAATGAAAGAATCTTATCACTGCTTAAATCAATACAATGTTTTCTTCACTGATATTTCAAAGATATAAACCTGATGTTTTTGGCGCGTGTTTGTAATTAAAAATATCATGTTTCACAGCACATACATTAAAGTGTTTTTCCGTTAAACTTTAATTCCGATCAAGATTAAGTCGAAAACAAAGTTGCGAACGCAAAAGTCTTTCAAAATGGCCGTTTATTCTATCTCTGCAACACTTAGCCAATCGACAAGAAAAGTTGAAATTAAAAAATCGCATTGAAAGCTCAATAATTTGCTTAGCTACAGCTATTATCTTTTTCGCAGTTTTATGAAAGATTGAAAAATCATCATTTATTGAAGATGAAGATTCTAATCACCTACATTATTTCTCGTTCTTTTGAGTGGGTCGGGCAAACAGGAAGGCGTTATAAAAACAATTCCCTTTTGGTTAAACAATATTTCTCGATAACGGACGTGTGTTAAAAGTAAAAAATGTACCCCGTGGTGTGTTATCAATATGTATTGCTGATTTACACGAAATTTCTGGCTTTTTTTATTCAAAATTATGGAAAGTTAACGGTACACATACAAGAAAGTTAGCTTTGAAAAAAGTCATTAATGTCTTAATCCGAGCTTCTGTACGTGTTTTTGAAACCACATGCAAAGACAAATTCCAAAATAAAAAACAGAAAGCTTCTCGAGAAAGGAAAAAAGTTTCACCACAGCAAACGGTTTTGACTTAACAAAAGCTTTTCAAACTAAAAAAATATATAGACAAATAAACCAAAATATCTTAGGAGAAGCCTCCCCTGTCGAAGACTAATAATTTTAGCAAAAATAGTGTTCACTTTACAAAGCGTATTTAAGCTGAAGTAAATTAGATTTAATATATTGTAGTTAACATGTACAAACCTGTCGTTGTAAATCAAGAAATGTTCTGCGAGGTTTGAACCAGAAAACGAAGACTGAGACTAGAACTATATACTTCAGTATTACTCAACAAACTGGAGAGTTTTTAGAAAAAAGTTCATGTCAGATGTTTATGCGTGGTTCCCTTTTTCTTTAATCACAAGCCCGCAAAGCGTGTACCGGGCTGTGACATGGCTTGAAGGCTGATCACAGGACTTTTAATTTTTGCGTTTTTAAAACTGTACAGAGGACCGCGCGACTTTTGCTGGTAACTTTTGAGCAGATATTCCGCCCATGAAGTTCTCAATCTGTTTTAAAGTATTTTCTTTTTTCCGGTTTTCTTTATCCAAACTGTCTTGCATGTAGTACCTGACTGAATATCTTGAATTGCAGGTATTTCTAATACACAGCAAAAAGTGTGAAAAATACTCTTACTACATTAACCTTTAATGCTTAAGCCACCTTTTTAACACTCGGAGTTTAGTTGCTTTCATGGTTTGGTAGAGTTTACTCTTCTTTTCTCTTTGCATGAAAACAAAATTTAATTCCACAAGTCACATTTCGTTACTCTCGTAGTTTTGTTGAATTTACCCGTCGCTTTCTCTGACTTCATGATCACATCATTCGACCCACACTTACTCAATTTTTGCGTTATAATTCTTCCCTTCGCTCACAAGTTTCTGAAAAGCTGTAAAATTAACAAGAAATTATAGAAAAGGAAATGAAGAAGTCCTTTGCAATCATGGTTAACAGAATATGCATGAATGCGCATTATGTTTATGAATTGTGCGGGTGCTTCCGGCTTGTTCTCACCAAGTGTTTTCCAAGTGTTTTTAACATGGCTTGGAGTAGTAACAGGCCATATGTAGAAAAGTATAAATGTCAGGTGATATCGGATAAACTGAATCGGACAAAAATATTTTTAGCTCATCTTGTTACCCAAAAAATTTTCAAAGTGTTGAGTAACTAAAATCGCATATTCCTCACAGAAAAGTGGGAAATTTGATGCAGTTAAAGACTTCATTTGAATCCATAAGCAATTTTAAATAAAGGTACTGTTGCACTACGTTTATTTTACAAGTAATCGTCCACATGTTCTGATGTGAACTTCTTGTGCAGTCTTTAAAATTTTCAATTATTAGGGTATGTTAAATTAATCAAACGTTGGGCAACGCAATATTGAGATTCAGCACAATAAGTTGAAATGGTATATATAGAAGATCTTGGGCGACGAAATAAGCATAAAATGTCTTAATTAAACTTAGAGCTATGTCTATTGAGAAATGGTTACCAAGAAAGATTTTGTGTTGCTTTAAACTTGAAATTATTTTTCTAGCCAGTTGAAGCTCTTAACGTAGCTTGGATGAAAAAAAGAACAAGTATTTTAGACGTTTGCAAAGTGGCGCTTTTGCACTCACCTTGGTAATGCGGGCTCTCTTCGGGTCGTCTTAAAATCTGCTGCATACTAAACTTGAGTGCAGAACTTGTATGGCTGGACGCAGGAGTTGGAGGCGAATGATCAGAGATAAATGGCGTCGGTTTTGTAGACATCATATAAGACTGGGGTCTTTGGTAAAGGATGGAGTAAGGCTCAAAATCAAAAGAAGGCCTCTGCGGACTTGAGGGAATAAATGAACTTGGGTCTCTGTAGAAAAACATCGGGTCTTGCGGGCATGTATACATGTTGCTTGAATATGCTCAAACTGTTTTGGCAAACAAAAATTTTCAGTCCAGTAATGTGTTGCTAGATTGTCGTCTTGAGAAGTCTGTTACGTTCGCAAGATTTTAACAGCAGAGCTTTGCTTTATAGCCTTTTATTTATGTGATGTATAAGACAAAACAGTCAACGTGATTGGCGTGCTGGGAGTTAGTACGTATAATCACCCTCTGTTTGCCTTATTAAATTAATCTGACACGTTGAGAAGATGTCACTTAAAAGTCAGGTAAGTTATGACTGTTCTTTTAAGAACACCCAAACCTCATTGCTTTCACTTACTCAGATTTGTCGCTTGTTTCTAAAGACGATTCTCATGACTTTTTTCAAAAAAATTTCTATTAAAAACGAATTTCTTTTAATCATTCTATAATAAGAGGATATCATGGTTAAAAGGTGTCAAAAAGAAATCATTATCTTACAAAGATCCAAAACGGAATTCAATTGACTTTTAATAACAACAGCCAACAAAGAACTCAATAAAATTTATGTTTATTCCTCTCAAATTAATATGCCCTTTACAAGGAAGTATGAAATTGACAAAAGGTTTAATTTCAGCTTGTCATATAAATTGGAAAAACCATTACTTGTTTGGTAGCGTATTATCCATCAAGAATAAATTGTAATCCGCAACAAACGGGTTTTAATCCCTCGGCCATTAAGTCTGACCATCATAACAGAACGTGTTGAAAATACTTCAACAACACCTAAAATATACAAGACTTAAGGAGAGTTGACTTTCTCTTTGGTTGCTTGACTTGCGAGCCTCGGGGGATTAAATAAACAATTTATATAAATTGTTCAGAGCTTTTGTAAGCGTTTTGTTGCAGATAAATTTATCGCACTTTCAAAAGGCGTGTTGTATTTTGTTTCAGCTAAACAGTTTCCTTTGAGTTGAGATGAAATTTATAAAAACCTTAGGTACCCAGTTTGCGCGAAAACCGCAGTTAATCATGTTTTGCTTCAAAAGAAAAGCTCTTGTTATTAAATTTTCAAAAGTTTAAATTATCATTAGAAATAGATAATCTCTAAAACAAACTTTTGAATCTCGTTGAGATACCATTTTCGCATTTGTAAACTTCTTTCGCCTATTGCTTTCTCTGATTGAGAGACGAAAGTCCATTGAAAGACAAGACGAGAAATTTAATCTTTTTTATTAGTGAAAACAATTCAATTTGTTTTGAAAATATTCAATTTGCTTGATGTGACCCTGTTAGTACAACACAGCACATTGTGGCCTCCCAGGAGAGCTTTTATGAAAAGTAATTTTAAGGGCGTTTCTTTATGATGTTTCAGAGTGCTATAAAAAGCTTAAAAAGCTCTACGACATTTGTACTCCAGATGTGACGGCTTCGTGATCGCCTTTCATTGCAAAAAACAAACTTCCTTGACCTAACTTTAGAAATGGTATACACGCAACTTGAAATTAGAATATAAATTTATAAAGTAAGCAACATTTTGCATGAAACAACAAGTTTTTTTTTCTTTGAGCCATTGTACTGTCATCGCATACAAAAGCGGACATTTCCTATCAATGAAGTACAGTTTAAGTTCATTAAAGTTTTTAATTGTATTTTGTTACGCTTCAAATCTGAAGTACATAAAAGTCCTACTGTGAATCAGTTAGATTTTCAAACAATCTCGGAAGCTTAAAAAAATTACTTTATAGCAAAGGAGCTGAACATCTTACAATTCAAAGGTTGGGCCTTTATAACTGTCAGAAAACCTTTTTCACAAACACATCTGTGTTAAAGTGCGTACAAAACATCAACTGTATTCTTGGCGTGTGTTTTTAAACAAACGAAAGCGGATTAAGGCCGTCGGTTTTTAAAACAGGTTTTCTTTCCATTTAGAATTTAAATGACATTAAAAGCAGAAGAATTTATTTGTATATTATTGAAAGCATAAGATGCTAAAGCATCACAAATAGAGATGAGTAAATATTATTTTCCGCACACTCAAATCGCGTGGTTTTTTCAGCTATCACACTCGTACATAAAAGCAAACGCCCTCATTTAAACTCACAAATGAATTATAGTATTTTTATGAGTCCTTGTTCAAATCAACCATAAGCAACGAGAATGATGTGAGTTATAGCTCAAAACTTTAATGCAAAAGTTCATAAAAGATTAAAAGATTTTTTTTGAACAAGTTGCATTTTTTTCGCTTAGAAAACAAGATAATTTGTAATTTTATTAAAATAGTCTGATTTTCGTTTCTTCAGTTTAAATTTTATTGCCTTTTCGTTTCTCTTACCAATCGACAGCATAAGAAAAATTTCGCTGGCATTTACCCCCCAGTGCAATGACGGCATCGTTTCCACATTAATCACTAATAATGAATTTCTCTGTTAACAGAGGCACTGTTAAGTTCTCGTTTAGAGAAGAAAGTAATTGAAAGGGCTCCTTTCGTTGTTAGAAACTTCACGCCCTGAAGACAGAATGACACTTTATCAATTTTCAACCCAAATCGTTGATATTCATGAAAGGAAATTCTTCACTTAGGGCGAACAAAGAAAACTTATTCTCCCCAGTAAAGTACATTAATCAGAATTTCTATGTTCCTTAATGAGAAAATACGCTCTTTTCCGGTTCCAAAAATACAGTTATTGTTCATCCTGTTTTCATAAAAAAAATAAAAATTCTAATTTTCTCAGTTTCCCATAAACATTTCAAGGCAAGTTTACATACCCAGGGTTTATTTCTAAACCAATCTTTTAATTCATTTAGCATATGTTGTCAGTGGGCAATCTTTTTTCTTGATAATAAATGTCGAAAGAGAGAAAATTTGTCAAAGCCTCGACAGGAATAGCCAGCAGGATTAATTAAAAAGGCAAACTTCAAAAGCAGTTAATGAAAATTTTCATCAGCTCAAAATCGTGTGAAGATGGTAAATAGAGATTTAATCCACGCGTGTCTAGTCCGCTGAACAAGCTAGCTCTTTGGGTTTTCCGAAAGCCTTTTTCATCATTATTACATTTTTTAACACTGTTTCCATATTTTTCAAACTCCAAGGACCGTTACTCGATAGTATTTTGCTTTCTTTGATAGAGAAAAATGTGTTTTTCATTTGATAACTCAAGCTTCAGAAAAATTGAATTATATGGTATTGAAATTTAAATACAAGCGTGATTTAGTAAACCAAAGGCAAAGGACAGTGTGGAACCAGCTGTTTAGAAAGTTTTAACAACGCTTGATAAAAGTAATGGTGTTAATTTAAACCTCAACAGTCTCTATTACAACCAGTAGAAACCACAAATCTGTAAACAAAGAAAAAATAATTTTTTTTTGGAAACACGGAAAGTATTAAAAAGCCGAGCATATAAACAGCCTTTATAATCGATACGACAAAAGGCACGAAATCAGTGGCCGTAAAATACCTGCCTTCGTTAGGACCTCCAACGGTAAAAATTCCCAAATAAATAAAAAATTCACAGTACACTAAAAAGTTGACTTACTGACAAGGCGATAATAGTCAGGTTCGAAAATTATACGACACCAATCAGGAAAACAACTGGTAATAAAAAACATAAAATTTGGAAGTTAAGCCCAGTTTGCGGGAATACAAATATACCCCAAATATGTCATTTTTGTTTACAATGCGTTTCCTACTAAATACGAGTTTATGCGCTAGTTGAAAACGTCTTTCTTTGTCTGGATTAGTGGATGTCTATAAACGCCGGAAATTGGAGAACTATTGTCACAACGCTATGGAACTTCTTGCAGCCATTTGCGGGTCGTGCATTAAAAAAATAAAATAAAACAAATACAACGTAAATGGAAGATTTCTGAAAATTACGATGAATGCCTTTTTTTTTTTAGCAAACTGAAAAAATATTTTCTGTCTCCATTCTCACATTTCAATTAAGTCAACTCTTTGTCGATAGCTGTGCGGGCAAGGGTGACACTTTAACAATATTAGAGTAGAGTATTCCTGTATATTTAATAGTTCCTGCTTGTATTTTTAATAATAAATCCTTTATTAATTCAACAATTGATCATGAAATGAGATTAAAAAGTATCCAAGAATTAATGCTAAAATAATTGAATACAAAAGTTTAACAAGGAAGAAAAGGTATTCTGTGAGGCATTACGAAGGGTTGGCGCGTTTTTAAGATAGCGATATTTTCAAGCTGCCAATTTTTCTTAGCCCATCAGCCACACACAACTGGTAGCGAATGAAGTTTAATTTAAATTATTTCATTTTCTTTCCGTTAAACTTTTTTGTTGGCTAAATTCACATGGCTAGAAAGTTTTACGCTGCTAATTTACAGAATTTTACAAATCCCTGATTCTACAAACTTAAATGCATGGTGGGAAATTCTCCCTAACTTGGCGTCGGTGAGGTTTCGACCAGCCTGAGTCAAAAAAAGAATTTTCTCTGAAAAGTTATACGAGATAAAAAATTGTGTGATTGAACATAAAGGATAATCATAAAAAAGACACGTAAACATGAATATGGTCTTTAAGACGCTGAAAACTGCATATTTTAATGCAGGCTTCTAGATCTTACGATCTCTCAGTTTCTTGTTAACAGGCCAAATGTTATACCACATAAAATGTGCATTATAATTCGAACACTTCTCTATCAGCTAATATGCAGAGCCGTCCCTGTAAGAACTTCTACCTTTTATTTATAATTTTTTAAACAAAATATCTTTTAGAAAATGCCAACGCGTGTGCCTCGACAGGCAGTCCACGACTCGGTCTGTCAGTGGGTGCGGTAAAAAGGCCACAGTGCCTGTTTGCGACCCTGCGATATCAGAGAGTTTGACACCGTTGAAAATTAGATAAAAACAATGACGTTTCAGGGGTTTGACTTTAGGACTTACATTTTTCTGACACATTTTTATATTCTAAATATTTTTAAAATCTCGAGATGCTTAGTGGAATCTTTACTTAGAAGAGGTGAAACGGGAATTGATTGACACCACGAAAATCTGGGCAGAAACATTTTGGATAATACTTTGCTTTTTATAATAAGTTTTGCTACAAATATTTTAGTTTTCACAGCGGACAAATCATAATTTTTTACGGAACATTTTTCTTTGAATGTTTTTTGTAAAAAAACTAATGTGTAGGTGAGTAGAGTAAATTCCATGCTTTATTTAGAACTTTTCATTCTTTGTGAGCTTGAGTGAGTCACAGTTTCGACTTAATTGAACTTCGTCCAACCTTTTCTTCTTCGTTTTTTTCTGATGCACGCTTCCATCTGTTCCTACAACTTTGTCTTTTGGTCAGTTGTTTTTTTTGGTCAATTCACCCGTATTTTTTGTTAATTATTTATGATGTTTAATTTCTAAAGCCACTTTCCTTCTGGATTCTTACTAACAAAAACTTTTTAATGTGCAAATTGCAGATGTTTGTGGTAGCGGCTCCCGTAAGAGCAAGTGTAAACTATTTTGAACTTTTTAAAAAGCAAAGATGATAACTAACAGCTTTATAAACGTTTTAAAAACAGTAAAAAGTTGTCAAATATTTGAGTCGGATCGTAACAAGATTAAAGCAAACCAGGATTTAGAGGCGTGGTAACATTAATTTTTTGTTTCATAGCATTTAAATCTAAAACTTTTGAAATCTTTTAAAGACGAAAAATCCATTTCATAGTGGTTTTAAGCTAACCGCTGTTAATTGTACAAAATAAGTTTATCTATTATTTCTTCCATGCTGTAAATCGAAAGTTTTGTCGGCAAGCCAGGCGGATTATGTAAAACAGACGTGAAAGAAACAAAAAAAACTCTTTGATGCTTTACGAGTACAGTTATGAATAAAATTGCAAAAGAGTTAAACTCATTAAAGCAAAAAGGAAAACTTTAAGATTTTGTGTTAATTTAACAGAAATGACAGGCGTAAACACTGACAGCGATCGTTAAGTACCCTTTATAACTTTATTGTTTAACTCCCCATTTTCCTGTGGAGAGACTTTTCCACAGTTGGAAGCCAAGGATGTTTTGTTGTTGAAAGGAAACTTAGCTTTTAAACACGAATTTAAACTAATTTATAAACTTATGTATGAAAAATACACATCTTACAATTTGAATTATAGCGATGGTATTAATTGAGAAGTAACTCCAAAAACACCCCGAGATCGTTCAGAAACCAGAGATTAAAATTCATGGTCAATCCAAAGCACATACCAGCGCTAGTTGAAGCCA
>JAOBBB020011291.1:3205-16011 GCA_025331005.2 Zoanthus gigantus | reverse complement strand
CTACTAAAGTTTGCTTTAAAACCAAAGTCGAAACATGGTTTTCTTGTTTAAGAAAGATTGAATTCTTTAATTCAGTAGCGTACCTTACAGGCGGTTTAGGCACTTTTAGGAGCCAAAGGGTTGAATAAAGCAATTATTTGCCTCAAGCTCAGTAAATATCTGGGTGGTGAATATTCATCAGATATTCACTTCCCGTTCAGTGAATAATAATTGTTAAATAAGCTATAGTGTGTTGTCAATTGATAGACGGAAAGCAGAAAAAAGTCAATAAATTATTTGTATTTTTTCAGTTCCAGAGTCGTTGCCATCCAGCGAGGTCCATAATGACACAGGATACTCTTCTGGGGGAAGTAATGGTACTACCAGCAAAGGTACAGACAAGTGTTTTTATTGATAGAGGTTTTGAGTTAACAGGATAAGATTGAATTGTGTTGAGCAAAAATTGCATTGCATAGCAGGTTTAATTACTCCCCCCTCCCACCTTAAAAGTTTATTCCTTTCTAGAGTCAAATAAATGTAGTTTCTCGCTTTGTTTAAAGCATTTGAAAAATCATCATCATGATCATCTTTGTTCAACATCCCTAGGTTCCCACCCCTGGGGTTGGATGTATATGAGTCGCCTCCACTGATGTCTATCCTCTGCCACATTTTCCGTGATGTTTAGCTTCCTCATGTCTTCTTTCACTACCTTTCTGCAGGTCGTTTTCGGCCTTACCTATATATTGGCTGTCTACCTTCCACTTCCAGCTCCATTGCACTTCCAAGTATGCTATTCTCATCCCTACATTTTACATGACCAAACCATCTCAAGCTCATTATAAATAGCACTAGGAAGCAAAAAAAGAACCTCTTGTCTGACAAACGTTAACCTGTATGTACTTATTTTGGCTAATAGCTTTCATTTTTTTTAAAGTCATGAATAGTCATACTTTAAAGGGTAGTGACTCATTAGACAAGTTGGGTAAGAAATTGAAATGTTTTTTAAATTTTTAGCGCTCTGATTTCATTGTAGGAAACAACTTAAAATCAATTGCTACCTTCAAAATGAAGGACTTTTTTTCCTTCATCATCATCATCATCATCCAGTTTTGATCTGGTTTTATCCCCGTAAACGAGGGTGGCTGGATTTACCCCACTCTGCCAGCAATCTCTCCCACTCCCACTCTCCATCTCGCTCGATTCTTTGCATCCTCAAACCAACACTCTTACTCCTTACACGTTGGAATTTATAGTATTTCTTGTATCCAGTTATTTGAATCAAAACAAATCAAGTCTTAACTTAGACTTCAGTCATTAAGCTACTGTTGTTCTATAAAATGTGGTTTAAAGGAACAAGAGGAATAATATCTCAAATGTTACAATTTTTATTTTAACAAGGTCCTGATGTTATTGACTTCTTGAAATGGCCAAATAACCTAGACGGACAACATTCTCTCTTCTTATTATATAGATATTTAATAAATTGCTATTTGTGATCCATGATGTTATTTCTCCAATATTAAGAGAACTAGTGCTATCTGTAATTACTTTGCTGTAATTTTGTAAATCACTACGGCAGTAGCCACTTACAGTCATCGACTGTCAATGTTTTTCATTAACTGTATAGGCCAAACAGAATCAAACAGCACAGTACACTTGATGCTGTCTAACCAGGAGATGGAGCACTTGTTGTCAAGTCACCCTCAGTGGAAGCAGCCGATACTCAGGTTGGGGGACAGTTTTGATGTACTTGTGACAGAGGTGGTTGATTCATGCCATTTCTGGGCAAATGCAGATGATGGGGTAGGCATTAGATTTAATGTAATGATAATCTATATGTGAACAGACATAAACTATGCTGTTAAAATTAAATAACAAAACAGTTACTGTTCAGCAGAATACCTAAATTGCTTGCAGTTCTACAGTTGGTTTTGGCTCCGTTAAATCTTGTATTAGTTGAGGAACAATTCAGGTGGAGCCACCTACTAAGTGAGCTAATAAATGAACAATGTTTGTAGAGTAAGGAAAACAGATTCATGAAACCTAAGTTTAAATGCCTATAATTGGCTGCATATGCCTCACAATAAAAAAGCAGCAAGCTTCCCACTTAATACAAAAATACATTTGTATTTAATTATCATTTATATTAAAATGAACTACACTTATGTAGCACTTCAGATCAAGGTATAACGATAACAATGATCTAGATACAATGCTCAGCCTCTGTCATGGTGATTACTTGTTCATTCTTTCCTTTCCACACTGTCTTCAAACAGAGACAGTATGCCTGTGCTCTAGTCTCCCAATCTAGCATGACCTCAGAGTAGACTTAAAGAACCCACATACTTGTGTATCAGTAAAAGAAGGGTTATAACTCTGTATTGTAATGAATAAATAAATAAATAAATAAATAAATAAATAAATACTTTATTATTTAATGTCAAATGAATAAATACAATAACAGTTTTACAAGTAGTTAAATTTTACACCTTAATGAAAAAGACTTTTAAAAACTGACGTTTCGGACTGTAGTCCTTTTTCAGAGTGAGTGACCACAGTACAGTCCGAAACGTCAGTTTTTAAAAGTCTTTTTCACTATGGTGTAAAATTTAACTACTTGTAAAACTGTTTCTGTAGTTCTAAACACCGATGCAGCATTCCGTTTATCAAATAAATACAGTAACTTATTTAACATCAGTTGTGAAGGAAGTGGTTGCCCATTCTTCAGTTCCAAGCCATAGGCTAATGTTTAATCACACAAGGGCTCAGATCTTGGCCTGAAAGTCAAATTTGCAGAGGGAGAAAAACTGGAGTTCACAGAGAAAAACCGTCAACCTCTGATTGAGATCAACAAATCTCAACCCAGGTGCAGAGCCCAGGACTCAATCCTGGTCGTAGAGGTGGGAGGTGTGACTTAGTAATGACCACTAAGCCAACCTGACTTCTCGAGGTGATCCATCCTTAGTCATAGGGGGGAATTTACCTCAAAATAAATGTTATAAATTGTCTGGCTGCAATGACAATTTGAAAATGCTACTTATGTTCAGTTGCCAAACAAACGGGGGATCAATAAACAGGGGGTAAGAAAGTTCTAAAAAAATTAAGCAGTGGGTCAAAGTAAATGGGGAGAGTGGTAGTTTTGACATACTACTAGTGCAGAAGTTAAAACCATGGCAGTTGAAATGATCAATATTTTGGAGCAGGTTGAGCAAATGCAGAGATTAGATAGAAAAATGCTTTTAAAACAGGACAACAGAGTCCAGCAAAGGTTTAGATAAATATATTGAGTTCTAAACTCTAGAATCTTGTTGCCCACTC
Source organism: Zoanthus gigantus (assembly GCA_025331005.2). NCBI lineage: Eukaryota > Metazoa > Cnidaria > Anthozoa > Zoantharia > Zoanthidae > Zoanthus > Zoanthus gigantus. Next base: position 12,714 of record JAOBBB020011291.1, on the reverse strand, counting down.
TGTAATCCAAAAATAAACAGAGAAAGACGAGCTACAAACATGACACTAATCAATAAACTTTATACATCTTGAAATTTTGACTACTTGATGGTACTAGAACTTGGAAAGTGATTAAAGGGGGGGTCCTGATAAGCTCTGTGGGGTTGGAGCAAATCAAAAATTTATTATGGGTCCAAGGATGTGTATTTGGCAGCTGAAAGTAAGTCCCTAAAGATTAATTTTTAAAACCCAGAAGCCTCTAGTTACCAGTGAGGTCTAAGCATTCAACGGTCATATCACATAATTATCAGTTTTCCTGGAAAAGCAAAAGTCAGGTCTGTAAAACCTAATGCAACCCAGCACAATCCTATTTAAAAAAATTTTCTTTAATTTATATCTATTTACTTATTTAAGAAGTTTATCAATTACACAATAATAAAAAAAAATTATAATTTTATGGTAGTTATAATGTTCAAATAAAAATGATTTAAAAAAGTAGTTAATGTTGAAATTTATTACCATTTTGTTTTTCATTGAATATTCTATAGATTGTTCAAGGCTAATTCTTAAATACTTGGAATGATTCTTGTACACTTATTCATTAATTAACAGAGTGTATATGTATATGTTGTTGCTATAGAGTCGATCCTTTTATGCTTAACTCTGTTCTTGGTCTTTTTCCTGTAGAGTGACAGTTATGAGAAACTTGAAGGGTTAAGGAAAAGACTTCAAGAAATTGTATTTTGTGCATCGGTACCTAAACGTTTTGACTTAGGTGTTGCTCGATTTACAGATGACGACAACTGGTACAGGTACACTAATGTAATTCAAAAAAATGAGGCTCTGCTTTGTGTTTTTAAAAAGAGATTAAGGTTAGAGTAAAAAAATATACTCTTGTCGTTACACATGTTTCGAGTTGATCACCTCTTTTGCAATTCATGAAAGAACTAAATGCATCGTAAGTGAAAACATTTAATTTTGTTAGATACTGTAAACAATGAACAGATTAGTTGATTAGACATTTTAATAACTTATATTTTTTATAGGGTTAGTGAAATAAAATGAAAAAAAAACACCTTTCTTGTAAAGACCATTTTGTCCATAATACAGATTCGCATAAATAGCCTTATATCGGAGTTTCTTTTTACTTGCTAAAGATAAGAACACATTGATATAAATTATCTTTTGGTTGAAACAGAAACTTTTAAAAACATCAGTTAATGTGTATAAACACTGTGTAATTTGAATAAACTCAGGGGGGTCCAAATGACACCCCCTTGGGTTGATTTGTTACAATAATTAGTTTGGTTGTCTAAGGGTTAATCAGTGCATGGTTGCAAACATTTGGAAAGCAGGCAGTGCTAGTCTTAGTGGTTCCATTTTTTGAAACTTCATGGAGTGGTGCTATTTTAATTTAGTTGTTTAAACCAATGTTAAAGCTACAATAAACACAAAGCAAAACTGCTGCCTGGTTAGCCTAGGTGGTAAGGTACCAGTCTACCTTGCGGGTGGCTCGGGTTCGATTCCCTGCCGGACCAGTCCTCAGGGTCTTAAAATAATTGAGGAGAATGTTCTGCCTTTGCCCTAACATCTGCAAATGGTTAGACCTTTGTGTCTTCTCGGATATGGACACTAAACTATAGGCCAAGCATCTTGAACCTCTGTCGTAGGACTTAAAGAACCTACACTTATCTATCGTAAAGAGTAGGAAGGTGATTGTGATTATGTATGGTTTGTTAAATCATTTGAGAGTATTCTTAATATATAAATGTATGTGAGCCGCTATAGGAGACAATCAAGATGCTTAGCTGTTTAGTTTGTACAGTCTACTTGCTTGTAAAGTGCATTTAAACATTTTTATGGATAATGAGCTATATAAATTAATATCACTTTTGTTTGGAACTTGCTTTTTTCAACTTTTATTCTTTATTCAAACATGCAGAAAACTACAGCTGTTTACAATCATGTTTAGGTAAAAAGAAAAACAAAAACCTTATTATGGTCGCACTTTTTTAGAACATTTCATTACTGGATTTTCACCTCATAGTTTATCATGAACATTTTGTGCATAAGTAAAACCACTAAGTAACGATTTTAATGAAAATTGACCCAAAACAACAAAATCGTCGGACATAGCCCCTTTAAGTACACGGGATACATAGAGCGGACATGGTTGGTGCAGTTGTTAAGATCTCTGCCTTCCAACCACAACGTCCCCAGTTTGATTCCCGGCTCTGGCGAGATTTGAATATTTATGCTACCTTCTTTCCTGCCTAAGCTTATTCAGCTTTCCATTTTTCCTTGGTAGGTAAATGAGAATTACCATCTGTTGGGAGCTAACCTGCGATGGTTTAATGTCCCATCCAGGGGGGGTCACAGACTCTTATCCACTTAACACTACAGAAACCGGAGATAAGCACTGGCTCCATGGGCCACCTGGCTCGTAAAGGATTTAGCTACATATGGTGCATACGTTTTCAGTCTGACATTTTGTTTTAATTTCTTGCCAGGTGCTGGTGCTTAGATGTGTCACCAGAAGGGGCTACCATAAAAGTATTTTATATAGACTATGGAAATGCAGAGTGGATACCAGTTGAAAGGTTTGCCTTTCTTGAAGAGAAGTACTGGAGTCTTCCACCTCAAGCCGTGATGTTTAGATTACTAGGTATAGAAAGATGCCATACATACACACCCTTACATGATATATTTATCCATCATACATAATATAATATAATAAATGTCAGATATATATAGCACATTTATCAATATGAAAAATGATGATGGTGATAATGATGATGACGACAATGTCAATAGTGGTGGTGATGGTGATAATGATGATGACGACAATGTCAATAGTGGTGGTGATGGTGATAATAATGATGACGACAATGTCAATAGTGGTGGTGATGGTGATAATGATGATGACGACAATGACAATAGTGGTGGTGATGGTGATAATGATGTGATAATAAAGCAGGACTTCTCAGCTACCACCTATTCCTCTAACAATGGTAGAATGAAAACAAAACCGAGGCTTCTTAGAATGACATTTGAGGAATGCCCCACAAAGTGGGACACACAAATTGATATTGTACTTAAGGAAGCTGGCAGTCACCTCTATATTCTGAGAGCTGGTAAATATTAGGGTTACTCAACCAAACACTTAGATTTGCTATTTCACAGTTCAGTCCTGTCCGCTTTCACTTATGCTACTGAAGTATGGGGATGCTGCTATTATGAAAAATATCTTAGTCGAGTAGATAAGTTGTTAGCCAGGGCATATAAACAGGCTATTGCCTGGAGAAGTATAAAATTTCCAGTATTTTGAACAATAGAGATAAGCTATGGAGTACGATTACTAGCAACCAAACTGATCTTGTTGATCTCCTGCCACTTAAAAGAAATGAAAGTACTTTGCAACAGAGGCCATGACTTTATTTTACCTCGAGTCCGAACCAGTAACTTGAAATCTGTGTTCATAAATAGATGTCTATTTAGTAAATAGTTATTCTTAGTGTATTGCTATAGATTAACTTTTGTGGATATGTTGGCACTGTTTTATTTTTAATAAACTTGTGGATATGGCACGTATGTATGTGATATAATTTTACTAATAAAGACCATCATTATTATTATTATTATTATTATTATTATTATTATTACTGATGGAGAAAAAGAGAACAGAGGACCTAATGGAGATGTTGAGATTGAAGGAAACAGTGGCTCAGATGGCAAAGGTGAATGGAGTCAGATGGTACGGGCATGTATTGAGGAGGGATGTTAAGCATGTTTTGAGAAAAGCATTGGAGTTTGGCGTGAAATGCAAGAGGAAGCTAGGACGACCAAAAAAGACGTGGAAGATACAAGTGGAGAAGGAGAGCAAGAGTGTTGGTTTGGAGAAGGAGGATGCCTTCAATCGAACGAGATGGAGAGTGGGAGTTGGAGAGATTGCTGTTAGAGTGGGTTAAATCTGGCCGCCCCCGTTTATGAGGATAAACCTTGATCAAAATTGGAATTGAAAATTGAATTGTTATTATTGTTATAATAATGAAACTGATGGTAGTGATGTTAGAAGACTGATATTTGTAATGATGATAATAGTGTCATTGTAGTGGAGATTATGGTGATGCTGGTAATGGTGATGTTGGTGATGGTGATGTTGGTAATGGTGGTGATGGTGATGTTGGTGATGGTGATGTTCGTGATGGTGATGTTGGTAATGGTGATGTTGGTAATGGTGATGTTGGTAATGGTGATGTTGGTAATGGTGGTGATGGTAATGGTGATGATGGTGATGTTGGTAATGGTGGTGATGGTAATGGTGATGGTGATGTTGGTAATGGTGATGTTGGTAATGGTGATGATGGTAAACGTGATGATGGTGATAATGGTTATGGTAGTTACTGTAATATTTGTAGTCCACTCTATACTGAAATTAGTGATGATGACTATAAATGATTACACACTATACAGTAACGATTATTTTTCTGGGAGCATTGATCATAAGGATGATTTCTTGTGATCTTTTTAACAGTTTTCATCGTTTTGCATTTATAAGGACTTGTGCCAAATGTCTCCAGTGAACCAACAGAAGGACGAACACAACTCGCTAACCTGATTTTAAACAAAGTTCTTATGGCAAAGAAATGTTCAAATCCAAAGGTAAATACAACGGAGGTATGAACTACGATCAGTTAATTATATTTATTATAATATATTATGTCTGTGCATGTATGTAGCTGTATAGTCTGCAGTTATTATTTTTAAATCTTGAATTAGTTTGTATGATACACAAAATCATTGGTATTTGTTGACCGTAAATTCAAAGGAATTAAACAGTAAAATGCCAAATATTCTCCTTGAATAGAACGGTAAAGAGCGATTATTATGCTTGACCTGGTTAACTTCAACTACATGGTGTGAAAGGGATCCTGGGACACTTTTGAGTGCAACAGTCTACCCAGGGTTCCTGTGCGACTACATGTATATTCTTCTTTGTAGTCTACAATTTCACTGATTAATAATGCTGTCTCCAATCAGTCACTTAGTGCAACCTCTCTGTGGCAGCAATTATATAATTATTTATGTTAAGATTTATTAGAACTATGATGGTCAATCAGGGCTTGACAAAAACTTGAATATAGAAGAACTTGCTTGCCCGGGACAACTTTTGATGCATTTAACTACCATAAACTACTAAAGATATTTCTCTATACATTTATGTTTCTAAAAAGAGGTCCTTCGTGCGATTGTGTGACTAATGAACTGCAAAAGGCTATTTTTAAAAACGGTTATAACTGATTTAGCCACAAATCATTTTGTCTCAAATAATAAATATAATTCTTTGTCTGCTTGTGAGAAAAAATCCCTTTTTGGGATAGAGCATTTTGTACTTATTTTGTCAGCTTGAGCGGGAGATGTTCATTTTGGGATGGGGAATGATGGGTGGCTTGTCGGAGCGCTTGTCCGTCGGGCAGGTGACTATGAAAAGTTACTTGCCCTACCTCGAAATCTACTTGCCCAGGACAAAGATTTTGTCGAGCCCTGTCAATGTAAGTGATAGTTTTAACTTAAAACCTAATTTTAAACAAAAATGAGATCGTTTTGTCCCTGGGGCCTTCATTATCTAAAAAGTAAAATACATGGTCTAGCTAAAAACCATTATTTTTACTCTAGTTAAAGTAGATTTAAGGTTTTGAATAAGTTTTAACCCTTTAACCCCTAAACACGTCATATGACTTATTGCTAAATTCTTCCAACCAAACTTCATACTTTTTATGTAAACAGTTTAAGAAAATATCACTATTCATCTTGCACAAACATTTTACCTGATGAAATCCTTAATTCTCATTACCAAATGTGTTATTTTACTTGAGTAATGTAAGGAGAATTGAGATGGTGATAAATTGCCTCGGGTTGAAAGGGTTAAGAAAACTTGACCTGAGACTGTAAAGAAATAAAAAAACATGAAAATACCAGCTTGTTATTAACCCATTAAATTGGCTTAATAAACACAGATAAAGTTCATGATTACCTAGTATGCTACTAACAAATCTTTTCTTTTAAAACAAAAATAAATGTTTAAATATTTTTTGATAAATATTACTGTTTGCGGAGTACAAGATTAATTTTGTCAATAACAGTTTAAGAGCAATTCTGCGATTAATTTTCTAGTTGTTATCAAAATGTTTGTAGTGAATATGGTGAATATTAGACATTCAGTTGAATGAATAGATAAATAAATGCATCTTGGCCTGCACCAATGATCGTGCATGAAGAAGTCTTACTAGTGGTTCTAGGCGAAACATCGCTAAGTTTCAGGTTAATGTCCAGTAATAGTTTTATTTTATTTATTTCTTTGTAGTGAATATGGTGTCATATTTCTTTTTAGCTGCTCTTGTATCCAGTAACTCAGCTGGTGAACTTTAGTCTTCCATCATACAAGGAAAATATCCACAACATGGTTTTATCACAGCGAGACACAGCTGAAGCAGCCTCAATGCTGCTGACTGGTTTCCCTGATATTGCAGATATTTTACTCTCAGGAAACCATTCGCAGCATCTTAGAAATACTGTATATGCCTCATATTTTGGACTGCCAGTAGATTGGGAAACTATTGACAAACAAGATAAGGTTTTAGATGGGTCAAAAATACCAAAACCTCTAGTTGATCTACCAAGTGAAGTGTTTGATGCATTAACAAGTGCAAAAGGATCACCATTGATGGCAAATAACATACGGGGAACTCCACCTACATTCATTGTAACGGCAGAGTTTGACCCTTACAGGGATGATGGTGTGTTTTACGCACAGCGGTTGCAGGCTTCAAGAGTTTCTGTTAAACTAGTTAATTACAGATCATATCATGGCTTTCTGAATGTTGAATATGAGGGCCCTCTGAAGAGTGAAGAAGGAGCTAGAGCTTTTAGAGATGTTATCACATTCCTAAAGGATGTGATGACACAAGAGGATGAGGACGAAAGCTAGGAAACTCAGATTAAATGTTTATCATATGATTAAAATATAATATGAACCTTTACCCAGACCTGAAATATTTTTTCCCTCTGCATTTAGGTAAACTGTGACAATGAATAGTTCATACTATACTATGTTAATAAAAATAATTAGTTAATTTTTTATTTTAAAAAAGCATTACTCCTTAACACATAAGCACACTTATATTTATTTAGCAAAAGGTAATGTATATTTTTATGTATATTTAATTCACCATACTTAATAATACTGTTCAAATTTTTTCCACAAATTCTAGGAGTTTTTCAGGAGTTTAGGGAAATCATTTGTTTTTCCAGATGGACTGGTACCAAATGATGTAACCTTGGGATAATTTAAAATCTGATACTTATAATGTAATATTATAGTTGTCATTGAATATTAATTTTCTAGTATTTGCAGTGAAAAATTATTTTTTCATTACTCGTTAGCTAGACAAATTTTGTTCATCACAGCAACAGGCATATGAAATATCTTATCAGTCTCTTGGTTGATCATAAAACAATTTTCAAACTACAAGTAATTTTACTATTTTAGATCAGAAATAGTGTATTGAAGCTCAAAGCATCATAGACGTGGAACATTTTTACATTCCCATAGATACGTAGTGTTATTTTTATAGTGATTATTTTATATAATGCATAATTAAACATTACAGTTGATATATCTTTATTGTAACCTAAATCACAACTACTGCTGCTAAATTCAAATTGTACATGCATTTTTATTACTGTATTTACTTTTTCAAGAGCATGGTTCAGTTGACAATGTGTGGGACTTGTCTTTGATTCAAATCCTAATCTTACTACTGTCTGGATTTGTCTTGGATGATCCCATAGTAAAATACAGTTGTGATAATTGAAAAAATAAAAGCCAAATGGTTTGTCTCTTACCAGATGGGTTCTTAAAGTTTTTAAATGTTTAGCTCGGAGATAACTTTAAAGTTTGATTTTAAACATGGTTTACTCCTCTGTGTGGTTAATTAATTGTTACAGCACAACAGTTATTAGACCAAGATAATTTATTTTGAGTTAATAAATTACTTATTTCCTAATATTAAATACAAATTAAACTAAATATCATTTTTAAAAAACATTCGTCAATTTTATTATACAAGTTGTTCCAGCCAATGAAACAAGTTTAACAGAGAGTTTCACACCGTCGGTTATGAGGTGACAGAGTAGTCCTAAGCCACTCTATTCTCCAGCTTCAACATGTTTGCTTCCCCTGACGATTCCATTTTTTGTGAATTAGGTAATCAGTAATGTGCACATATTCCGGCTGATATAATAATTATCTTTCCTGTGTCTGGTTCAAGTTGGCTCTCAAGTTTGATGTATTAAGAGTTCAAATGGCAGCTCTTTGAATCAAATATATGAGACAATTTGAAATAAATATAATTTCATTTTCAAAGTGTTCTTTGTATTCTTAACCTTAATAAAATAAAATTCTATGCCACACAGCCATTATGAATCACCTCCTTTTCGCCTGCAAGGAAGACAAGATAACATTTTGAGTTATGATTATGGTGATGCAAACCTTCCAAGTTTTCTGCAATTATGAAATTCCCCCATTTTTGTTTGCTTGAATCACATATGAAGTTGTATTAACTTTCTTCAAGTATTTTGCAAACTTAACTTGTTCAGATTTGTTCCTGTGAGGCAATTACTGCCATTTCAGTTTTCTTTTTAAAAAAGCTAGAAACATTGAATCATATATTCAATTTCACAACTCAACAAATCAGTTGGAAAATTCAAAATCAGATGCTTAAGCTTTGCATTATAATTTTACCACCATTTTAGCCAGAAGATGTTTACATCAAAAAGATACCAAAGGATGGGAGACTTTCGAGCCTGAGAAGTATTATTTTTGGCTGGGAAAGAAAAAGCTCGCTGAGATTCCTTATTCTTATAGCACGAATACATCAGGTTTGCTTCAAAAAAGGCAAAAGAAAAATCATGGAAAGGCAATTTTCTGGCAATCTGGGAACCTCAAAGTCAAAATTTTATCCTCTGGGGAAACCAACCTCACAAGCACTAATCTAAATATAGATAAATACCTTCCCGCAAAACATTTTTTAAAACTTGACACACCTGGTGATAAATAAAAAAGTGATCTAGAAGGAGGATGCCATGAATCGAGCAAGATGGAGAGTGGGAGTTAGAGAGATTGCTGTTAGAGTGGGGTAAATCTGGCCACCCTCATTTACAGGGATAAACCTGGATCAAAATTGGATTGATTGATTGAATGATCATGATAAGGTGATGATGATGTTTATGTTGATGATTCTAATGGTGGTGATAAAGATATGGCAGTGAAGATGATTGTGTTGATGATAATGGTAATGATGGTGGCAGTAATTGTGGTGAAGATGATGTTAGTGGTGGTTAGGATAATGATAGTGATGATGATGTTAGTGGTGGTTAGGATAATGATAGTGATGATGATGTTAGTGGTGGTTAGGATAATGATAGTGATGATGTTAGTGGTGGTTAGGATAATGATAGTGATGATGTTA
>JAOBBB020011216.1:0-16011 GCA_025331005.2 Zoanthus gigantus | reverse complement strand
TTGGAGCCTTCTTCTTTCCAGCTGGACTGTATTCAAAGGGACCGTTTACCATCCAACTCAGATACTTCTCTCTCACGTGTGCCTTGAAGGGTTTGTTGAGCGCCTTGTCTAATGGTTGCAGGACCGGAGTTAATCCGCCAGGTAAGACCGCAACGTCAACATGGCGACGCCGAAGGAGTTCTTTCACGGAATCAGTCAGGTGGCCACGAAACGAGTCCCAGACCAGAAGCGCCCGAGAATTACTGCGATAACCTTTGAGATTTGCACAAATCTATTCTTTCACTCCTGTGAAGTAACACGAAGCAATGAAAGTTTAAATACAGCATAAATTGGGATTAAATTTAAAACGGTAAACAACTTTTTTGTCGCATGTCAAAAATCATGTCAGTTGTCACGTGCGAAATAGCAGCTGATTGGATAAATCGAACTGTATCACGTACGCATTGTAAATAGCGGTAGAGTGAATTAGCTCCAAAAATGAAAATGTCGAATTTACTACAATAGAAAGCCATACCTTCTTCGTCCATCCATCCTTTTCGATGAACAGAAACCTGCATTCGTGGAGGGATCTGCAAGTTTTTCAGCTGCCTTACTCCCTTGATTATCACTTTTGGTGGGAATTTCTTACCATCGGCTGCGACGCTCAATGCAACCGTGAAGCTCCTTTTTTCCACTCCGCATGTCTTGACAGGGACTGATCTGCTGCCGGTGAACTCGAGGGTTCTTGTGGCTGGTAACTCAAACCTCATAGGGGTCTCATCCATGTTCAGAATATGACTCGTCTCGTACTTCCCTCGTTGCCGACACTGAATCACGAACCGTTGGAATGCTACGATCTTCTCCTCCATATCGGCAGGTAGGCGCTGGGCAAGTGTGGTTTTAGAGCGATACATTTTGCGTATCTTTTTGCTTTTATGCAAAACACGTTTCAATTTCTTCACTGGGATTTTAGTTGGCTAACGATCACGCTTTTGTTTATATACATATTCAAGCTTGTACTTCACATACATACTCATATTTTTGGAGTTTATTGAGTCTTGCATACCATCATCTATATTAAACTAAATAATGACTCATTTTTATGTTTATATTTTTATATTTATGTTTTTTATATCAGGCAATTGACAACTTTTATTACTTTTATAACTTCCACAAAAGTCGGTTTGCAGCACTACCTGGACGAAACGTGCTCGCAGTTGTAATTTGGTCTACTGTGAACAATGTATGCGCTTGTAAGCAATGTCGGCAATCCAAGGACAAACGTACAAAGGCACGGGTTTTCTGTTTTCTCACTATGGCGAATGTTGCGTTGCCAAGGTAGGCTTTGTAGAACAGAGAGGCTGCTAGGAAATGCAGGTTTGCGACGTTGATAGATAAAAAAACCCATTTTAAGACTCTAGCGGCCTATAGGCCTGGCACTATTAAAAACACATATACTATCTTGTACCAGTAACATATTGAAAATACTACTTATCTAATATTACCCTAATAAACTATTAAAGCACTTTTTCTCAAAAGGAAAGAATGAAAGTATTTAAAAGCAGTCAGTACAGACATGTCTGTTCTTATCTTTTGTCTCACATTTAAGGAGCAAATGTAACCAAATCTTGGTTCCCATTCTGCAGAATTGTTGAATTTCTCGATATAAATAGTTTTAAATGCTCAACACTGGGTTAATTCTTTGTTGTAAACCAGAAGCAGGGGATCTTCGCGTTAAAACAAACCGTTGTTCTGGTGATGAGTCAAATTCTTTGCGGTAGACAACTCCTAGCTTGTGCTTTTAAAAGCTAAAATGATGAAAGCTATTCAAGTTTGGGAGTTTATTATAATACTGTCACAGGAATGATGATCAGTCGTAAACAGGTACAACAATCTGTCCATCATGTGTGGCAACTAGTTGAGCTTTGTTGACTCCTTTGTTACTCTATTTATCTACTATGTGAGCTAGGTCGTACAGCGATGAGATAAAACTGACTTTATACGACTTTTTGATCATTCCGAAATCTCTGTCAGGGCCAAATTTAATATGAGCTACAATAAGGAGTGAATACTTGATAGATCGATGAAGTCCAGTTGCAATTTTTCACGTAAAATACCATAGAAAATAATTGTTCTTGTTTTGGCCCGTGTAATTGTTAGCATGCAAATGGACGTTGGTTTCTCTTAGGCCATGTTGTGCGGAGTAGTGGTGCACGTATTAATTGGAACCTTTTCTTATGGTTGCGTCTCCATCAATTAAATAGTTTATTTGACGTGGTTCTGCTTTGTAGAGTATGCCAAAAATTCCACATTTTTTTGGCGTTTTGAAATAAATCGGGCCTGGCTGGATGAATTGCTTGGTATGTGCACTTGTTGGGTATAATCAAATGAATAGTGTATGGTAGCATCAAATGAACAAGCCTTGCAACTTTCATTGAAATTCGTTTCATCCTCAGTGCGTTGAAACGCTGTAGCTGCCTCTGAACATATGTTCCAATACAATTCTCTCTCCAAAGTTCAAATGGGCCTGTTGAATGTTTATGCATTCAATTTCTTCTTGAATGTTCGATATGTGTAACAAATTTATGTTCTGCTGACGCTGACAGTCATGGGTTTAGCCACTACAACATTGGTATGAAATTGTTGCCACAGTTTAGCAAACTTACTGTAACAATAGTTTATATTCCTGAAACTTTGTATATTGAAATGAGTGTTGGCTTGATGCTCATTTTGGTGTTCCTCAAGGACAGCACCTTTTACCTCATCACTCTTGAATCCAGGAATTCTACCAGAAAGGACAATTGCATTTTCTTTCACAAAATTTGTCAAAGGATTATTGACATTATTTTTAACAAACTGCAGAACAATGTTACTTGGAAGCATTTTTGTGTTGCCATGTGTTCGAGGAAAGATGCTGTGTTCGATGTAATGTTCCTTGAGGCGATGCAGTCTGGAGTCACTGATGCCATACAGATCAAGAAGATCTTTGCATATCGTAACCGGCTAAAGTTGGTAAATGTTTCTTGGGCTTCTGGGCTTTTTTTTACTTCCAATTTACTTGCGGTGAGCTATCACTTGAATAGTTGCCAGAATAACAAGATCAAGTTCACCAGAGATTAACTTGAGGCAGTTTTTAAGATTGCAAATTACACTTTCTTCTGTAAACTTTCTAGAGCATCTTAAGGTTATAAATCCTTTCTGTTCTGGCAGGAAAGGAAAGCAAAAGAAGTCTCAACAAAATCTTATGTTTTCAGGGGAAAAAAAAATTAGCAGACACTGACCGCAGTTCACAGTACAGCAGTGGCCTGATAAATGAAAATTAATTGTAATTGATAACTGGCTATATTTGAGATTTAACCCAACTATATGAATGTTTAAAATTAGATAATTATGGTATGAATGTTACATTTCTTGTTCAAGAACTGGGTAATTGAAGAAAAAAGTTTCCATAAATTGGTATGATATAATTATATACAGTTAATACAATATTTTATATATTAATTTTTATTAACCCTTTAGGTACTAAATTATTTTGGCTGAATTTTTTTGGTTGCTGATGAGCGACAAAAAATAAATTATAAAAAAAAGTTTAGTCTACATATAGGGTAATCTATACATCATTTTAACTTAATAAAATTTCCCACAAGCTGAAAACAAAATAGCATTAATTCCCCCAAAGGGGTGGACAAACTGTGGTGCAAAATGTCAACTTTCCATTTTCAACCTTCTGACTCAAATAGAATTGAGAAAGCATAATGCCACAAATATGAATGTTTTGTAGCACAAAACAATCTAGCTGAAAAGTACAATATTCTGGGAGCAAAACAACACCAAAACCAGCAAACTGTGATAACCACAGGCTGAGCTATAACCCTATTTAGGATCTCGGTTCGAGAAAAATAAATGGCTGAAAATTGTGTATAAAGTCTCATGTGGGTGAAAATGCATAAATAATATTGTATTTATTGAATATTGAATGTACTACTGCAAAACTTGTACTGAAACAGCTAGTTCTGAAAATTTCAGGTTATAGAATGGGTGTTGCTTTTATAAGCCCTGTTTGTAATTAGAGTGTACGGCAAAATAATTGTTTTAAGGCACTGACAGTGTCTAAATGCGAGATCTAAGTTTCTGAGTTTCAAAATGAAGCAAGTAATTACTTCAGAATACCTAATTCCATTACTCCCTTCTAGTATGCCACAGTTGCCAGCATTTTCTGTCTTTGTTTAGGCAAAGAAGAGTGTTGTTACATGTGGTGCAGACGATGTGTGTTTTGTATCTGTAGTTCTTTCCAAGTTTCTTTACTTTAGCAGACTTTGCACAAACTGCACAATCCCTCCTGTCTTTTGAAACTTCAGCATCATGCCTAAGCTACTAATTTAGTCTTGTACATACAGCGGTAGGCTTTGTTGTCTGCCAGCCTTTTTACAAAATGATCTTTAATCCGGTAATCAATAAATTCAATTTTGGATTGAGTGAACTTGCTCATAATAATATAAGAGTCCAGTAAACAAACCTCTAGCCCATAGGCAAACAGCTTGTTCCAAGCTTTCGGGATTTTCTCATCACAGAAAAATTTTTGATTAGCTGATCTGGAAGGTCCATCCCTCCCATGTACTTGTGATAGTCAATTTGGGCAGGGGGGCATGACACATCAATGGGTTCTCTCCTCTCCTACATTTCCTTTTTAGACTTGACATGGTTCCATCAGGCATACATGTAGAATGAATTGTTGACAGCATATAAACTGATCTATTATCAAACCAGCTCATAGCTAGGAGCTGATTATTCATCCTCCATGCACAGTTGCCCCTGTGGAGGCGCCTCTCATCTTGGTTTGTGTTTACTATGTCCTTGGGGAAGCCCTTTCGGTTGGACTTGACTGTTCCACAACAGTAGCTGCTGTTTTGCATAAGTTCTAAAAAGAGGTGTGGATCTGAGTAAAATTGTCCATATAAAGGTGATGATTTTTTCCATGCAAGTCAACTGTCAAGTCTTTCACAACACGACGAGCCAGGTGCTGTTCAGGTGCTGCCCCTTCCTTACCTAGATAGACCTGAAATTTGTAAATATATCCTGACCGTGCTTCTGAAAGTACCCTCACTTTGATACCCCACTTAGTAGGCTTGCTTTTGATGTATTGCTTGTATGCAAGCCGCTCCTTGTGGGGTACCATTGTTTCATCTATAGAAATGTCTCGGGACAGGTTGTACTCTCTTTCAATGTTTGCTGACACAATATTCAAAAATTCCCTCACACGGTAGAGTTTATCATAGCCCTCTTCTCGTGGAGCAGCAGCAGAATCAGCAAGATGAAAATACTGCAGAATTTGTAAAAATTGAGTGCGGGGCATAATTGACTTGATGTGTTGTTGGCCAATTAGTACATCCTGCGACCAGTACATTTTGAGACAGGGAAGAGCTACAATGCCCATAAGAATCAAAATCCCAAGAAATGCTTCAATTTCTTCTTTGGTCACTGGTGTCCATTTGGTTTTGTGCTTTTCAGGCTTACTTTTATACATCTGTGCATAATATTTGTCTCTTTTATAATTTCAAGGAAATTATTGGTCAACATAAGATCAAAAAATTCCTTTTCTTTAGGTTGCTGTTGGAATACAAATCTTCGCATCGGTCCTTTCGACAGTTCAGGGAAATCTGGTACCTGAGAATGGGTATTGATTTGACCCCATTGAAGCTCTGAATCTCCATTTAGTTGACCTTGACTGCTGTCACGGCTGACAGCCTTTCTCCCGGGCGCGGGGAGGGCAATAATTCTGCCTCTACCTCTTCCCCTTCGATTTGTGTTGGCAGCTGTCCTAGCTCAAGTAGGGCTAATGCTTCAGTCACGCTTTGTTTATTGGTTATCAGAACAGGGCCCGTTGACACGATTTTTAAAGTGGAGGGGCCACTTTTTTAGTGACGTAGGAGGACCCACCATGGCTGGGTTTGACGTGGCAGAAACTTTTTTGAAATTTAAAGCTCCTAGATTGTCTAATTTAACCCTTCCCAGACAATAAAATTATCAAAATTCAAATTTGTTTTTGTTAAAATATTACTCGAATATTAAACTTTGCTCTGCTAGAAAAAATACATATACTCGAAAATTACACTAGAAGTCACTTTTGATAAATTTTCCTAACTGGTGAAAGCGTTTGTCGTGTTTTAAAGCGAAATCATTTGCAATTTTACACAAATCAAGTTCGTCCGTAAGTGATTTGTAAGTGTTAAGAATAGCAAGAGAGTTGAATCTCTTGCTCGTCATTGTAGCTCTTAACCACGTTTTAAGGCGTCGTGCCTTTGAAAAATATCTCTCTGCCATGCACGATGTAGCAGTATTGATCAAATACAATATGGACTTCACTGCATGTTGCAAGTGGTGCTGAAATAGCCTGGTAGTACTTAGATGCAAGATCGCCAAAAGTAGCACTCCCCGCTGATTTCAAGACTTGTATTAAGGCCATACCATCTATCAGGTGAATAGATTCTCTAGAAAAGGTTTGGAGTCGTGGAATTGCTTGTACCTTTGATTCAATAAGGGTCATCAATGCACTCTTTGGAGTCTTTCGCAAGGTTCCGTCTTGATGTGCCAGGGAGAGAGGAATAGATGACAGCTCATAACAAATGACATCCTTGAGGTTGATCTGCCTCACGTTAGCAGCTATTAGAAGCCAGGTGAAAAGATCTCGGTCCGCTCCTACTGTAATAAGCTTGTCATCTGATGCCTTTACCTTAGATAGATAGAAACTTTATTTTCACAGGGTGGCCCATTCAGTCATACGACTGGTCTCCAGAGGGGCCCTGCATCTATAAAACTAGTGTTACAATTTAAAATCTAATTTGAATACAATTTTGCATGAAAATTAAAAAGAAACTCAATTAATTACATTTTAATTACACTATACCTAGCTGGTGATAAAATTTGACTCTGTTTTTTACAGGAATCAGATCTTCTGAGTGCATTGTTGTTGGAGCAATCAGCTCATTGCTTCCTGCACTGCAAGTCGGCAATGGTTAGGAAATATGCGTTCAATATGGTACTCGCAGGACACAGGTTTAGCAAGTCTGCACAGGTGAGCCATTCTAGTTGGAAATACTCTTCTTTTACGAGACATTGGTGTAGTTTTAAACACAGCTACCAGTTAAAAATTTGAAACCTTGTTCAATCCCAATCCGCCTGGTTTTTCCAAATCCGCCCCCAAAATATCAGGGTCTTATTAAGATGCTTTCGGCGAGAAAGGGTCTTATTAAGACCCTTTTCCCGAGAAAAGGTCTTAACATGACCCTTTTGAGGACACTACGTTGCGAGTATATACGAAGTACGATACTTTTTAGAAGTGTTTTTCAAAATTTTTAAAAAAATGGCGGAACGCGAAAAAAATTCGAAGCATTCTTCATCAATAGTTTAATAAAAAAATTAGAAGTTTATTCTTCGAATAGACGAATTTCCAGTTAAAGAACAAACGGATAAAGTTTCATGGGCTGAACTGTTTTAGTTTTTGTGGAAAACACATCTGTCCACCTTAGTCACTTCGGCCAACGTGACGTTCCATCAACTAGACATTCAAAACAAAATGAAATGCAAATAAGAACTGATTTTACTCAATTTTCTGCCGTATAAATGACAAAAATATAATCGAACATTAAGTTTTTTGTCTCAAGTTCTTGCATTCTTAACTTGTTAGATACAATAGTGGGTCCCTGTTAGAAACTTTTCCAGTGTTGAGGATCCATCTGGTTGGCTAGCTGAGGGCATTTTTGTGATGCAGTAGAATCACACTAACGTAAACTTAAATTCAGATCAAACCTTTTTGATATGATCCCATTTTGAAGCCTTTTTTCTCAAATAATTCTGATATCTGCTCCAAATCGAGCTAATATTTTTTCACATTTCGTTAAATGTACTCCAGTGCTTTTCTGTGATGTTCTAGCTTGTGTAGCTTGCAGTTTTGAGTTCAGGGCAACTAATATTCGAAAAATTTGAAAACTCGGGGACCATGTAGGACAAGTGCAAGATGAGATTGGGGAGAAGAACAAAATATGTACCCCCAACCTTAATTATTTCTCTCTACAGTTTTCACTTGCACTTATCCAACGTGGCACCCGAGTTTTTGAATTTTTCATTCTAACAACGAAACTGCCAGTTATGCAGGCTGTCGATGTTCAAGTTACCTGTAACTTATTACTATTTAGTACCATGTACACATGTTTAAGCCTGAAATCTCTTCACTTTTGACAGTTAATAGAACTGCATTTGTTTAGAAAGTATTTGTTCTGGCTCTAATTTTCTGTTTCAACCCTTGTTTCAAACTATTGTTGTTTCATTTCTTTGTAGGCAGGAATAATATATGCAAGTTAGTGGAAAGCGTTAGAAGCTTATAAGGGAAAAAATCTAACGAAAAGTGTTTGTTTGATGAGAGGTGTTTTTGGCATTTTTCCCATGACTGAAAAATGTTTAGAATGTCAGATTTATGAGTACATACAATTTGTCTGTGAATAACTGTGAAATTCGTCAATGCGTTGGAACAGAAGTTTCCAACCGACATACACCATATCGTTTTATATTTTTAGTTTTTATATTAAATCAATTACCAAAAGCTGTTTTGATCAGAATAATGAAATTAATATTTGATGATTATAATAATGAGAGGAACTAAAGCAAAGATGGCAGAAATAAAGGAGTACAAATGGAAGTTAGAGCTGTACAAACTAAATAGGATCTCTACCATGTATCACTCACTGCCAAGTTTTCTGGTTTCCACGAACTTCATCCGTTAAATATTAGTATAATGGCCTGGAGGTTTCTGTACCCAAAATATTTTGCGAAACAGTGATGGAGTAGTGTTGATCGTTTTCATTGCGTTTTTTTTAGCGAAAGCACGCATTACGATGTTACAAACAAGCACTAGAGGTTTACAAGAACAAATCGTGGACTTTGGCTGAGGTGAGAAATGTTTATGAAACTATAGTACTAATTTATTTTGACAGTCAAAGATTAAACTTAAAAGGGTTATGTCACTCTATTTTCCTTTTTTTAGCATCTTTTTCAAATCCCAGATATGGTGGTCTAGGTTTTGTTGTTTAAAACTATGGTATGACGTTTTTTCTGTTTCTTGTCTTTTGTTGCTACGGATGGCAAGGATGGAAATGGATTGAAACTTTAACATTATAAGGTAAACTTTTTAATTTTTGATGCCATCTCCACCAAAAAACGTATTATGGGTTGCTCTTTTTAAAGCATTTCATTAGATATTCATTAATTTTTTTTTTCATTTCACAATTTATCAGGAATTTTTGTGCATCAGTAAAACCACTAAGTAACGATTTTAGCGAAAAATGGACCCAAAACAAAATCGTCGTGATCTAACCCTTTTCATTTTTTTCGTTTTGACTATTTCTTTTGTCCTAGGATCACATTAATTTTACCACTGGTCGTCAGTCCTTTAACTTGCGGCAGCTAGAAGATGCACAGTGTTCTTTCAGACAGCTGTTGGTGTACGAGAACCAACAGCCTGCTGAGCAACAGGCTTCTTACCTTCGGGAGTTCCTTTTCGTTTACAAGGTAATCTCGATTACTTACAGTGAGAATTCCTTTTCTTTCACAAGGTAATCTCTTTTACTTGCAGTGAGAGTTTCCTTTCGTTTACAAGGTAATCTCGATTACTTGCAGTGAGAATTCCTTTTCTTTCACAAGGTAATCTCAATCACTTGCAGTGAGAGTTCCCTTTCGTTTACAGGGTAATCTCAGTTACTTGCAGTGAGAGTTCCTTTTGGTTTACAAGGTAATATCAATTACTTGCAGTGAGAGTTCCCTTTCGTTTACAGGGTAATCTCAGTTACTTACAGTGAGAGTTCCCTTTCGTTTACAAGGTAATCTCAGTTACTTACAGTGAGAGTTCCCTTTCGTTTACAAGGTAATCTCAGTTACTTACAGTGAGATTTCCCTTTCGTTTACAAGGTAATCTCAGTTACTTGCAGTGAGAGTTCCTTTTGGTTTACAAGGTAATCTCAATTACTTACAATGAGAGTTCTTGCAGTCTTTATGCAGAAGGTAATCTCAGTTACTTGCAGTGAGAGTTCCTTTCGTTTACAAGGTAATCTCAGTTACTTACAGTGAGATTTCCCTTTCGTTTACAAGGTAATCTCAATTACTTGCAGTGAGAGTTCCTTTTGGTTTACAAGGTAATCTCAGTTACTTACAATGAGATTTCCCTTTCGTTTACAAGGTAATCTCAGTTACTTGCAGTGAGATTTCCCTTTCGTTTACAAGGTAATCTCGATAGGGAGAGAGAAGCAAATATGTAAAGAATGTGGGGGTTCTCAGATATGTCCACATAAAAAACAGAAAAAAAAATTTGTAAAGAATGTGGTGGTTCTCAAATATATCAACATAGAAAACTGAAAAGATCTTGTAAAGAATGTAGAGTTGATGGATGAATCATAGATGAAATATTTTGTAACTCCAGCCGCAGCTATCGTTACTATTATTATATTGAATTCATGTTGCGTTTGTATTCTCTTCACAGTCTTGAGAAAAGTCTTATCATCAAGACTTTCCATTGCAATAGTATCACCAACTTTTCGCTGCATGTGTGGTAGCTTCTTTTTACTAGTCCCAAGATTATGCTTGATTCCAACATCTATAGTTCCCTCAGCGTTGACATCAGAATTCACACCAAGGTGCATCATACTATCACACGTTTCAATTTGTTGTTATACCCAACAGTACTTTCTGTGTTCAAGACCAATCTACTAGGCATCAACCATGTTCCTGGAGATAGAGCTAAATTTAACTTCACCTTCGCCTCTTGAATAGCAAGTTGAAATCTTTGAACAGATTTACTAATATCAGTTTGCTTCACAGCATCTTCTAACAATACTAAAAATTCACGTTCGACTTCCTGTGCACTTCTAATATCTCCAAGTATCGAACTTCGGACATTCACCTGCGCACCTAAAATACAATAGACAATTGCTTCAATCGATTGATTCAATTTTGCCTGCCCAGCCTTTGTCAATCCATAGGATACAGGTAGAACGAAATGTTCATACTGATTTTCAGAGGGGTCATTTGAAATATATTGTGTCAAGTTACCATCAGCACCCTTTCCTCCTTCATCACTAAATTTGAAAGTTCCAGGATAACTCACTTCTGTTTTCACTTATCCTTTATGAGAAAAGTAAATGTACATATTAACCGACCCTTCATTCATTCCTTCATGAAATCGGAAATCGGTACTTGGAGAAATCCCAAACTCATTATACAACCTATTATAAGATGGGATATCATAAGGAATATTTCTCTGGTCAAAAGCATCATCACCAGGACGCCACAAAACTCTGTATTCCACCAAGTTCATGTAAGATTCTTCGAATTGTGAAATATACCTGAAACCATAGAAATGATATCACCTGCTTGGGTAATACATCATCAAACAACATGTTCGAGCTTATTCCACAACCAGTCGTGGCACACCAAACAGCAAAGTTCAATTGCTGTGGCCAATAGCACATATCTGGAGAATTCAACTATCTATGAGATTCTTTGCCACTATGACGAGTCAACTTAGTATCTACAAAAACATCGCGGAACTTCATCTTGAAAGAATCTTTCGATGTCACAAAGCTTTTAAGGTTTGAGAAATCAAAGGTTCGAGGTTTATCTGCGTGACCCAACGCTGGAACAGGTAACTTTGGTTTTGGATCCAATAATACCTCTTGTGGAAATTTTGAGAGATTTGTAATTACTTCATGATGTATGACGGTGTGATGTATAGCTGCAGGATGACTCAAAGCTTTTTTAATCTCATCAGTATAATAATAATTATTAGATCCTCTTCTGTCAAAAACCTGAATCAATAAATCCATCATTCTTAGATTTGAAATACACAGCATCATCCCAATCTGTGTGCGTAAATTTAGACAAGTCAGCATGAGGATAACGCTCTTGAAATTTCTTCCACACACTCATGTTTGAAAGGTAAGAACCATGCTTTTAAGCCTCATTTCATGTCAATATGAAGTGAGTTACAAAGCGCACTTTTCAATAATCAGGATTGTATGCAGGCGGCATGTCATCATGTGGTGGATAGCCACTTTCCACAAATGTGAAGCAATTACAATTTATGAAGGCTTTCCTCCCTCTTGATTGAGAAGTTTTTTCATTAGTTCCTCACGAATCTCCTTTTTAATTTTCTCAATGTCAGGTTGTTGGGTCTGTGTCTGTCCTGGTTGTAAAGGTTGCTTCCTATATTTCTGTCTGATTGAATTTCTCATACTATGATACTTATCAATCTCACTCTTCACGACAAGAAATTCTTCATGACTGATCTTCTCATCTATGAGAGCTTTGGAAACAATATCTTTGATCGTATTCAACTCCGCACAACACAATGATACGGTGGTCTCATGCTTGCTAACATTCTTGGAAATCATTTTCGCCCAACTACCGCTGATCACACTGGTTATAGCACAAAAACCTCCGAGAGCACCAAGGCTAACCGCCACAGGAAGCCCAACTCCAGTCATTCCTGTGCTAAGGCCGCCCGCACTCAAAACCAGAGCTAAGGTACCACTTGCAGTAGCGATGTTCAAAAATAGACTCCTCGCACGTTTATATTTCTTGTAAATATTCAAACGTGTAGTAAGTTCTCTTTCAAGGTAAGCCAACCATTCCGAACATTGTTTCAACCTGAAATTCTCACCTGTTTGTAATTGAGGATATATCTCATTATAACCATCCATCTTTATTTCACACGATCATGAAAGTTTTAAGGTGATTATGAATGTGTTCATTCCAAAAGTTTGATAGTCTCCATCAATGTTTGTAATCAACAGGCTAAAGTCATTCAAAAAGGAATGTTGATGTGGTTTCATACGTAACACAGGATGTTGTGAGGGTACAACAGCTAGTAACTTAGATGGGGTACTCAGTCGTCTAGGTCCAACAATATTATCATATGAGCTCTGCTTCTCTACAATATCACAATGCAGCAAGAATCTTTGTCCATCAGAATTCTTCCATAGCAAAGGGTAAGGTTTACCTTTTTCAAGAATTTCTGGCACTCCAATTTCGGTGTATAGAACTTTGATGAGTCGGAGTTTATCTTTTGATTTGATGTACCAGTCACCATCAACTTCTATGATAAAAAAAACAGTTTATTCAACATCTTGAAAAGATCTTGCATTTCCTCGATGTGGCAAGCGTCAGGAACATTGAAACGAATAGGTTCAGTCTCTGAACCATCATCTCTCACTTTGTAAATATGTTGAGGCATATTCTGTTTATCAACGAAAGGTTTTCTAACGCGAACAAAGTCTATGACTTGTATCTCTCGCACACTATCATTCAGAAATGGATTCAAGTGAACCATTGTTTTGGGTTCAGTGATTTTCAATGTCAAAATAGTCATCTTTATCTTATCAACTTCGTCTCCTTTTAAACTGTTCTACGGCATACAATACAAATGCCACTATCAATAACCAAGCATGTTTCCCTAGAAAACCTACCACCTCACCTGCTGTTTTGAAGATGAATCTTGCAATAGAACCCACCATCCCAGGTAAGATTTCTCCAACCTTTTTACCGATATCCTTCAAACCATTCTCCAACCATTTTCCCAAAGTGGTCAACCCTTTCTTCAGATTGGACATGATAGCGCTGATGACAACACTTACTGCTGTTATAACAGCAACCGCTGTGAAACCATGCTTCTTGAAGATCTCTTTGATCCTATCTCTGAGAGACATATTCTCTCATATCCTTTCATTCTCTGCTTTTCTCACCTCTTACTCTTTGGAGTTCACCTGCTCTTTCAGGCGCATTTCTTCGTAAAGTTTCAATCTGTCTTTCTAACCTTTCTATAGTTCTACGTAAACCCTCAACCTGTTTTTCAGCTGCCGTTCTACGCTGGACTGCTCCATCTCTATCTCCTTGGAGTCGCTCTATCTCAGCTCTTCCTCTTGCAAGTTGACGGGCAAGTTCAGCTCTTTGATCTTCACCTGCATTTCTAAGATCAATCTCTACCTGCGTATTTCTTTCAATAACATTTCTAAAATGTGCCTCTCTTTGAGCCGCAGTTTGACGCACATCAGCAAGTTCTTTGATTGCTAAATCTAACCTTCTTTGTAAAACAACATTCTCTTGCTGTGGTTCATCATACTCTTTATTTTTTTCCAAAGCTTTTTTAAGTACTTCATCTAGTGATTTCATAACTTCATCATGTCATTGATGATGTCTTCAGCCTTAGGACCGAGAGCATCCGAAAGAGTTTTTCCTGGAGCACTTCCTTTTTTACTCTTACCTATTGTACCATCATCTAAGAGTCGATATTTTGCATTATTCTTTTTATTCAAAATATCTACCACCGTCCGACCAAACTCATCTTTACTAGCTGTTATTTTGGAAGGATCAGCTTTGGGGTATTTACTCTTCACCTCTTTCTAAGCATCATCTTTGCTATCTTCAAGTTCAGCCAATTTTGACCTTGCATCTTCAAGCAACCCACGTTGCGTAGATGTTGAGACCTCACGACCATCCCAAGACAAATCAATGTGTTCATGTTTCCCATCATCATCCCCACCTGGAAGAGTATCAAAAAGGATTACGATTAGGATCTGAACTACCACAAGCTCCGCCTACTGGACTATAGAAATGATCATTCTCTCCAGTATCTATAACATCTCCATCCATAGTTTTTCTATGTTTGAATTCAAAATAGAAAACTTTTAAGTCACCTCTCTCAAAACCATCGACTAGCTAAGTATCCCAAAGCCATCATACCTCCACCAGCATAAACCATCTAACCCATCTTTTGTACTTTAGAAGGTTTATAATAATCTCCAAATTGTAGAGGTTCAGAGGCAAGATGATCATCTTCATGCATCTTGTTGTAATACTTCAAAGCCTCATCCGTATTTGCAAAATTGCGAGATGCAATGGCATTGGTACTTCGATTCTCATCCTCCCAATCGAGAAACTTTTCTCTTTTCTCTTCATAAGCTGCATAATCTCTTTGATATTTTTCCAAAGCTTTATCATGCCTCTCTTTTTCATATAAAACTTCTTAAGAATCATTCCCCGACAAATACTTTGCAAGGTAGGATCCACCAACAAAGGTTGTCGTATTAAGAACCGCTCCGCCCACCATCATCACTACTGCTGAAGCCATCCTCAGATTCTGATTCTATATCTTCCTCTTCCTCTGAATTGTTTTTACAAAAACGGTCATCGATACATTTTTTCACAGTCATGGCACTAGCAAGCATCAGAACCACCGTCGTATAAGGAATGATGGTGGAGTTTGAACTTTTCAAATCATCCACAACCAACTTGCCAACATTAAAAAGTCCAGACATAATCCCAAAGATGACCATAGAGTCGAGAACGTTTTGTGAGAATTCATTCATTATAGGTTTTTAGGTAATATCTTCTGATTCTCTAAATAGGTTTTCAAAGCCATGGATCCAGCAAGAACCTCCAAGAACTTGGCGTAATTCATCACATTCTAACTCGGATCACCGAGAAAGTTTTCTTTCAACATCTTTTTCGCGACAAATCCGATGCCAGCTGTGATACCCATTAGTACCGCAACATCGGTGACAAATTTTACAAGCTTTTTCTATTCTTTACCCGACATGTTTTAGGTAAGCATGAATGGTTCTTTTAAGGTCTCTTCTCTCATACCTTCGACTTTCTTTTTTCCATTGGATGATTTTTTTTTATGAACACTTTTACTTTTAGGGTATTGATTTTTCCAGTCAATATCTTTGGTCATCAACTCATTTCAAGCCAGTTAGATTCCGTCATGTTGCCTATAGTTAAATCCCTACCCACTAACATTAAGGACACCAATCATGCTCTCAGTATTTTTAATGATTTTCGCTTTTCCGATAACTCCTCTAAGTTTTTATTCACCATGGATGTCAAGTCTCTGTATACTGTTATCCCTAATGCCGAGGGACTTCGCGCCCTTCGTCATTATTTTGATCTTCGTCCTGTTTTAGAACCCAGCACTTCCACCCTTTTACGCTT
>JAOBBB020011141.1:0-16012 GCA_025331005.2 Zoanthus gigantus | reverse complement strand
GGCACGGAAAACATGTTTTATTTTTTTTTTATAAGATTATTATTTTCAGTGTTAACAAAGAGAAAGACGATATTCGAAGCGCGTACTGTAAATTCTCACAACTCGATCGTAGACAGTCAAACCACATTGCTCACGTCATTTTCGTGCTTCATAGCGCTATGAAAACACACTTGTAGACCAATCAGAACCCACGTACTATCCAAATTATTTTATAAAGTGCTTTGAAGCATGAAAATGACGTAAGCGATATGAGTGGCTGTCTCCAAGTTGTGAGAATTTACAGTGTCATGAAAGAAATGAAACTATACGTATACGCTTCGTATATCTGCGTTGTCTTTGATAATTTGTTAAATAAATAAGTTTGTGAGAATTCTCGAGCAGGTGAAAGCCCTCAACTGCGTCTCGGGTTTTCACTGATCTAGTCTCGAATTCTCCCAAACGTTCGCCCTGGCCTGGAGAAAATGTTTTATTTCTTAATTGAAGCCATTAAATAATCCTCCACATGGCTTAGATGAGATCCCCGTAATTAACATTAAAATATAGACACTTTAAATGCAAACCTTTTACCAGAAACTGTTGCCACCACTTTGCATGCGGATATGTTTGTTATTTTCTTGTAGTTTCATCAAGGGATAACGCATGCGTACTGTTACATACATTGAAGTCATTGAAATAGGGCGCTAAGACCGTGGGCAGGAAGCGGTAGTTTATAGCTAGCGTTACCCCTTAAATCCAGAGTAAATAAAGTGAGCCTGAATTTTAGCAGCCATGGTCAGCTGTTTCGGCCATTTTTGGTTCTAATCAGGTTGATATAGCTAATAAACTGGTTCAGGTTTCCACAAAAATAAGCAATGGTGAAAGTGTATAGCTTGTGGAATGTGACTATAATGAAAACCATCAAGTACAGATAGCACATGCTTGCTAGCAGTTCACTTGAAGCCATTAAAGTGAGCACTAATGCTTCTTTGGTTGTAGGCATTACCCCGTAAATCAACCGTAAATAATTGTGAGCCCGAATTTTAGCAGCAAAAGATAGCTGGACAGTGACACTTCAAGTTAGCTACTAGCATATATGTGCTATCTATCTTTGATTTTTCTTATAATTTCATATAAATTCTATTTAATATTTTGGCGTTTCTGGTTGAAAGAAAATTGTAAAAAGTTTTTATTCGAGAAGCGAATCTTTGTTGATATCAATCTTTATATGTTGATATTTATCATCGACTTAGTCAAAGAACCAAGATGACTATTTTTTCTTAGGCTCGTCGTGGGGCGTAAGTCTGCAAGATGAATATTATATGAGTTTAAATAATTGAAAGTGCTTATCAAATGAACAAGATGACGAAACATTTGCTCTTTATGTCTTTGGGGTTTTTAAGAAAGTATCTGTGTTCCAGACTTTCAAAACAGCTTGTTGGCAAAACCGTCAAGGAGCAGTACATTCGTTGTAAAATCTCCATTATAAACAAAAATATTCAACATATCAGTGTCATAAGTTCAGATGATGCTCAATTTTGCAAATAACTTTCAGTGTTCAGAACGGAAGCAAAAAAATCGTGTATCGATTGGGTTATGTTTGTTTACTGTAGAACAAACATCTTCAGCGACGTGTGACTTGCTTGTTAGCACCAACCCTCCCCGAGGGGAGAATTTTGCAGCAAGTGAGAACTGGTTTAGGTTTAGTGATCGCCATGGTGAACAGGTGACAGTCAGTCGTGATCTCAGGAGTGCTGTACGGATCAACCCACTGACAGAGTTTAACAATGCTGTGGTGATGAGTCATCGACCTCTTAGAGATGACGAGCTGTTTGAAATCATCGTTGAGAAAGTTGTACATCGGTGGTCAGGATCTCTTGAGGCAGGTGCGTGTACTCTAGTAGTTGAATGGCTGAAAAATATCCTATCGAGTGCCTCGACGAGTAGATAAAACAGATGATTTAATCAACTTTGGCTTGAAATATTCTGCTCATAGCAATAATTGGATTATTAAGCCGGCGGGTCGAGGGTTAACTCTGAAGTGTTAAGAAAAATATGAGGATTACTTAGAGAGACATACGGTAATATGTACAGTTCCAAATCTGGAGTCTCAAGTTATGCTTAAAAAAGGGTTTTTACACTGTTTACTGCTATGATTAAAGCATTTCAAACCAGAGTTGATTACATTTTAGTTGGTCTGACAAATGGCTAAACACCTAAACACCAGCTTCTTACACTGATGATCAAAACCTTTCAACCAGTAGTTGTTCGAGTCACAGTTGTTCTGACAAAGGGCTAACCACCTAAACAACAGCTTCTTACACTGATGATCAAAGCCTTTCAACCAAGAGTTGTTCCAATCACAGTTGTTCTGACGAAGGGCTAATGCTCGAAACGTCAGTTTTCCTTTTTCACAAATCAAAATGACCTCTTGCACAGAGCGTTCATTCTTGTTGTACTCTACAATGGAAACCATGTTATTTTGCTTTGGAGTTCCTTACTTAAAATCAAATGACTCTTGGTGACAGCCATATTTACCTTCTGACCGCAAAAATGCTACAGATTTTAGAAAGTTAAAAGCACTCAAAAATTTGTTTGCAGTTAAACTTTTCTTTCACTCATCCAGTTGTGTTTGTATAATACAATAGAACATATCCTCTTGCAACGATTGTAGCGTTCATGAATTGATAGTTTGACTGGTTGGTTTCAAGTTCTATTGTCAGTATTGATTGACCGGTTGATTGATTGATTTATTGATTGATTGATTGATTGATTGACTAATTGGTTTCAAGATTATATTTTGATTGATTGACTCATTGGCTGTTTAGCTAAGAATTTCTAAATTTAATCATTGCATATAACATCCAATCATTTCACTATCCATCTTCCTTTCAATGATGTTTAGGTGTTACAAGAATCTCCCCCGAGCAGCTGGATTTCCCAGGAACAATGACTGATCTTGGACATGACATCTGGATGTTATCTGGCTCCTCTGTTCTTCAGGATGGTAACACTGTTAAGAACGGGTACGAATGTGATCTGGATAAATTGACTGATGGGTCACGTCTCGGTATGATGAGGAAATCCGATGGGACGCTTCATTTCTTTGTTAATGGAGAAGATTGTGGTGCAGCCGCTAATTCGGTTCCTTCAGGTTAGAACTCCTTTTTATTACTATTATATAGATTCCAACTTTTTTGAATAAAATTGCAGAAGGTTAGCTTTCAAATTTGATTATTGTTGGTTGAGAATAGTTTTATCTTCTCAAAAACTCTGGTTATTTATAAGTCAAAGTCATTTAACACTATTTTTGAAATAGTCATCGAGATTTTTGTAGAATTTAAAAAGCGTATCCATCTATGTTTTTGTATGAAATACAATGTTATCGCAATTAAACACAATTTAAACTTGCTTCTTTCTGCTTTTTAGAAGCAGTCTTATGAGTTCTCAAGACTTGATAAAATTAATTGTTTTTTGAAAAATCATAAAAGGTTGTTTGGCTTATGAAAAACTTGCAGGAGAATGCTTGAAGATTTTTAAAATGCAGTAGGCAAATGCCATGATGTCAACAACAACAGATTTGCAAGCTTTTGTAACTGCTGCATAAGGAAAGTGACAAGTTCTAAAGATATTGATTGTTCGAGTAACCAATTGTTAATGATTATTACATATAAAAAGCTTGATACCTCTGTTAACATCACGGCCTGAGCCCTAGAAAATCTGGAAATTCTAGAAACTATCCAGAACCTTGAATTCCCTAGAAAACTCTGAATAAACCTCTTCTCCCTTTAGACTGTTATTTTCTGGAGTTTTTTCTTTATGACTTTAATACCTTTTCAATGCTCTATTTTGCTTACTTTTTCGAGATGTTTATGTATGTAAGAAGTTTGAAATAATATTAGATGTGAAACCATGTCTCTGAGATTAAAATGTGGTAGAAGCCGTATTTTATCACAAAATTTTTACAGGGCGTGTGATTGGTTGAGAGAATTTATGTCGTTCTGTGATCACCATGTATTGTGTTGGCAGGTATTTATGCAATGATAGATCTGTACGGACAGTGTGTGCAGATTTCTGTGTACGATGAAGATTACAGAGGAGCACAGTTGATAGCATTGCCTTCTGAAGGCACCACGTCTACTGCGCAGGAGCAGCAACAGTCCGCGGGTGAGTTGCGATATTTATATTCTCAATAAAAGGTTCAAAGAACTCGTTATTTTATAATCTTTGCATCAAGGAAAATTTGATTTTAGATCATACTTCTGTTTTGTTTTAGCAATAAGTTAAGTGCAAATGACAAATAACTATTTTTGCTCTGGTATAGTCGTAGCTTGGAGAACATTTTTACTTTATTTAGTCCCGTAAGACATGAAGTTAAATCCATCCACCCGCTCGACTCGCCTTCTTTATTTAAAGAAGTTGATAAACTACAGAAAGATATCTTGGATAGTTTATACTTAGAATAAGTACTTGTAATTGTAAGTTGTTGTTTTAAGAAGTGTTAAATTTGCCTTTATCTCATTAGATGCCAGATGATAATATTAGATTCCCAACTACGTCTGTTTGTAACTGTTGCTATCTTTTGACAGAGGTACTTCCAAGACGCTTTCATTCATGTTGTGGTAAAAACATCACCTTACGCAATAACAAGATGGCTGCCATGCGAACTAACGCCTTTAATAATGGCCTGACATTCAGTAGCAAGCCCCTTCAAGAAGATGAAATATTTGAGGTATATTATTTCATATTACATTCATTATATTATATTATACTACATGTCACTTATCTTATTTTGTATTATACTGGGTAATATATTTTAGTATCACTCTATTAGTTGACTATTTAAAACTCTGCATCTGATTTCTTCTGTGCTAAAGATCTTTTTTCGATAGCCCCTGGTAAAGAAAAACTTTATACTGCCATTTTTGGACTAGAAGAGTAATGCATGGTGTCATGGACGATTGACGCAAAGACAGTAAATAGGAAGGCTTTACCTCCACAGTTTTTCAAATGTTATGTCTCGTCTTGCAGACAAAACTGGTATCAAAGGAATACCTCATACATCTAGTGCTGGCAGCCTCATCAAGTGTAATGTCTCGTCATGGAGACAAAGCTGGTATCAAAGGAATACCTCATACATCTAGTGCTGGCAGCCTCATCAAGTGTAATGTCTTGTCGTGCAGACAAAACTGGTATCGAAGGGATACCTCAGACATCTAGTGCTGGCAGCCTCATCAAGTGTAATGTCTTGTCGAGCAGTCAAAACTGGTATCGAAGGGATACCTCATACATTTAGTGACGGCAGCCTCGTCAGCAAGTGGCAGCAATCATCAAGTCTGCAAAGCTTTGTGTAATAGTCTCATTGTGCCTTAATGTTATCATTATTATTATTATTGTTGTTGTTTTTTTTTTTTAATATTAGTATTATAATAATTTATATTATTATTAAAGATAAGCGATTGATTGACATTTTTGTGGCACAGATCAAACTTGACAAGGTCTCAAACCACTGGTCAGGCTCAATAGCTGTTGGTGTGACGTCAGCAACGCTGCCACTTCTCACGATTCCCCCCACAGCAGCTGAGATGAAAGATGGCACGTGGATTGTGAGTGGCTCTTGCGTGATCAAGGATGCAGTTGTCGTTAAGGAAAACTATGGCTGTTGCCTCGACCGCCTTCAGGTAGTCTTATAATCTTCATGTTTAGACGTTTTTTTAGCAAAACGTTCTTTTTTGTGTTGTTTGGCAGGGTGTGTACAAGGTGTGGCGAGCGCACAGCCAAAGTACCGAACGAAATGTCTGTACAACTTCCTGGTTATAAGAGCACCAGAATAACTTACTAGGTAGTGCGTTATGCACGCAAAAGTCAAGGAAAATATAACGAACAAAACAAACAACTATAAGATATTTAAACTTGACTTGAAATGGGCAACTAATATTTGGACCAAAATTGTCTGTTTTATCAGAATATGTTGTTTGTATAACATTCCTTAAATGAAGATTTTGTTATATTTGAACTTGTTGTGTTATAGGCTGGAACTTGTATTGGAGTGCAAAGAAGAAGAGATGGAACTTTACATATTTTCATCAACTGTGTGGACCAAGGTGTAGCGGCTACGGATGTTCCACTTGTAAGTTTGTTTCAAGATTCACTTTAAGATGTTTACAAGTTACATTTTAGGTACACGTACATTATTTCCTTGATACGTCATGCTTAAGTTACGAACACAGTATTCCCTTCATATGCAGGGCAGATCCAAACCATGGCGAACGTGAAAAGTTTTGGATTAAAATTCTAGAAATGGCGGTTCTAGGCATTGGTATTCAAACATTTTACGTAGGGGCATACCCCCGGAGCACTCAAGCTTTTGGTTTGTGAAAAGGGCAGCCACGGTCAGATCCACCCCTCATATGTCACGCTTTAGGTACATATCCAGTATTCCCTTCATATACCACGCTTTAAGTGCGAACACAATATTCCCTTCATATAGCACGCTTTAGGTACAAACATAGTATTCCCTTCATGTACCACGCTTTAGGTACATATTTATGATTTCCATGGTATGTCATGTTTGTAACTGTATGTTTTTCTAGGTTGTACATGCTATAGTTGACATTTATGGTAGAACAGAAGCGGTTTCACTTGTCACAGAAACAGGTTAGTCGAGTGGAAAAATATTAGAAATGAATTAAATACAATGTTCTAATGATTACTCATTTTTTACTACTCCAACATAAAAAAAATTAGCGTCGCCAATCAAGGTAGGCCTTACTTCAATTCTGGTTCCAGGGCTTTTCAGTCTGCCAATTCAAAGTTATAGATGGCACTTTGGTTTTGGAAGAGCAATGAAATCCGCCACACGTGATATGGATACTTTGTATAAATATTACTAATTGAGAAGGCGGGTTGGCTCAGCTCACTGTTAATAATGTTTTTTATATCATCATCAAGATCTATATTGCAATAATCATTACTACTACTACTGCTACCGCTACCGTTACCAGCACCACTACTACTACTACTACTACTACTACTACTACTACTACTACTACTACTACTACTACTAGAATTAAAGTATTGTATAAAATTACAAATAAGCTTGTCTAAAATGATAAGTTTTTATTTTTATTAAAAAATAGGAAGGGAACAACTTAGTTTTATTTTGGTAGGCAGTGCGTTGCGCAGCTTGGGTGCTGCAACTGAGAAGGCTGTGTCACCATAGGTCTTCTGATTAGAACTTGGAATAAAGAGAAAACTTTTATCTGTAGATCTGATACAGCGACTAGTTCGGTAGCGTTATATTAATTCATATAAGTAGGGGAGGCGCTAAGTTATTCCAAGACTTAAAACCTAACAATAAAAACTTAAAAACTGAGTCAGGACTACCAATATCTCTCACCAGGAAGCCCAACACGTTCGAGTAGAGGAGAATCATTGGAGAGGGTAATTATTGCTTAGAACGTAGGTTTTCTCTTTTTAGTCGAACATTGCCATTCTTCTCTGCCTAAAGGCAGTGATTAGACGTCTGTTTCTGTAAATCCAGCAGATCGTTATTTTTTCACCACTATCTTTCCCCAAGTTTCAGAAGGGCAGTCCCCACCCTCCTATCTTTACAAGCTCATTATAGTTGTTTTAAGCAATTGCACATCATCAAATCTCACAGCAAACCATGTTAGTCTCTCCTTCTGAACAATATGATTTATTCTAAATGGAAGTTTGAAAGGCAGAAAACGTAAGCGCGTTTCTTTGAATATTCTATAGATAGATTGCTGCACTTGCAAATAAGAATGATTTAAGATTCTGTAAAACTAAAAATGCTAAGCCTTAGCTGTTCTTCTTCAGACACGTAACGTCGATGTACCTTCCCCCTGTCCACGGTGAGTAAATGTAGAAAGGTATACCAATTTTGGGTTGCTCCATTTTTCGATTTACTGTTGTATTTATTAGTCATTTTTACCTTTATTTTTGGTGGCATTATGATATGATTCTAGCTAATAATTTAGATGTCATTGCTTTTAATTTACTATATAATTGTTATTTAAAGTAAGTGTTCTAAAGCTGCTAGCTGACAGTCGTTGGACAATTCTTCTTGTTATTTCAGCAACTGTTACTATAACTTATTTTGGTGTTGGTATTGCAATACTAAAATTGTTGATAAATTTTTTCCCGCGATTAAATGCTACGCGACTTTATGAACGATCTTATCAATTATGCTTATAAGTAATTGAAAAATTTCACCGTCGGCGAGATTCGAACCGTGACCTCTATCACACCAGTATTGGGCTCTGACCAACTCTGCTTTGACGCCACCACTGTTGGTGCAGGTTAAAGGGATGCTGTATCCCAAAATGTATTTTTTTTACGTCGATTTACCCATCAACGTTGTTTGTACAAAATGGCGGTGTAAACTTCAAATGGCTGGATGGCAAAACTGTTTAATGATCTATACAGTTAAATTTGTAAACTTCCCTTACATCACAGAAACACTATTTAACCTAGCAGTCTCATGTTTGAATATATGAAGTTTTTGGTACAAAACGCTTTTAGTATTCAGATCTTCTGTTTTTGTAACATTGTTAGAAACTGTGATATGTATTTTGGAAAAAATGCAAACAGAGATTTACCTTTACATGCTGCAATAAATATCACTGGGAATATTTGAATTTCATGGTGAATAGATGGTGTTGGTTTATGTAAATACGTGCAATAATCTGTCACAGGATTGCATTCCATGAAATCAGTGGTCAGCATATCAAGTTGGATACCAAGTGCTGTACGGCAGAGCGCGTGGATGGGTACAACCATGGTGTTGTGATGAGCAATGCCCCTTTGCCTAGCGATCAATTGTTCCAGGTGAGATATATACAGGCACACCACACCCAATGATCAGTTCTTTCAGGGTGCGACATAAGATACGCAATACCCTATGACCACTTGTTCCAGGGTAAAAAATACAGACACGCGATACCCAGTGATCAGTTATTCCAGGTGAGACTTACAGACACACAATGCACTATGATCATTTTCCAGGGTACTACATACAAATACACCACACCCAATCATCAATTGTTCCAGGTAAGACAGAAAGATACACCAACCCAATAGTCCGTTGTTCCAGGTGACACATACAGATCCACCAACCCAATGATTAGTTGTTTCATATGACACATACAGATCCACCCACCTAATGATTAGTTGTTCCATATGATACATACAGATCCATTAACCCAATGATTAGTTGTTCCATATGACACATACAGATCCAATAACCCAATGATTAGTTGTTCCATATAACATATACAGATCCAATAACCCAATGATTAGTTGTTCCATATGACACATACTGATACACCAACCTAATGATCAGTTGTTCCATGTTAAACGTACGAATATCGGAGACTCGTACCATTCGTTTTCGGTTCTAACATTCAGAAGTGAGTAATTACGTAAAGTTTCACATGTTTAATATTAATTGTTAGGTTGTTTACGATCGAGAGAACCTAAAGCAATTACTCTGTATTGATCAAAATGGTGTGCTTTAAGCATTGTTACTATTTTTAGGTTGAAATAAAACGTGTGAACAGCCGATGGTCAGGCTCAGTAAAGATTGGTGTTGCCGCTCAGAGTCCAGAGGACTTCACAAGAATGCCAAATACAGCCAACAACATAAAAAGCAGTTCATGGATTGTTCTTAATAACGCGGTTTATGTCAATGGATTAAAGGTTCGAGACAAAAATTGTTGATTGTTGTGAACTGTTGTGGTTTTCTGAACCACTGATGAAGAAAATGCTTACGTTTTTTGTTTGTGTAATTCACCAAGATATATTTTTGAAATCAAAGGAAGCTTAAAACCCATTCACTTTAAGAAATGATTCTTTTGTGTTTTGGGCAATACGATTTACTCGATTTTTCCTTGTGGTCTCAGCTGTATAGCTTTTGCTGGGAGCTAACTTGTTATGGATAAGCCTAACCTTCAGTGGAAGGTTTTCCCTACCTTAACTCTACAGAAACTTGAGATAATCGCCAAAAAGCTCTATAAGGAAGTTAATTTTTCTCGACTTCAAATCAGCTTTTATCCATAAGAAATTTGGAAAGCGTCAAAACAACATTTCATTTTACATTAATGTAAATTCATTACACTAAAAGATTGTTTTCCAATGAAATATCAGACGTCAGTAGAAATTATAAATTCTGTAAGTACTTTACAAGAGAACATTTCTGCCTTAGCCTCAAGTTGTTGGTACCAAAACTTGAAACAAACTCTTGTACAAACTGGTCTTTTCCTTACAGTTTTTCTTCCTCGCGAAATTTTTGGATTTTGAACTTCGAGCCTATATATAGCATATAATACTGTCACGTGTATGTTACAACTCGTGGTTTAATCAATGAACTGCAACTGGAGTTGACCATGATTAAGGAATACGTGAGTAGTTTACATGTTATTTGCTGTAAAAACGAAATGAAGGAAGCTAGTTATCTGTGAAGGGATATGATGCAGTAGTTTTTATATAAAGATTCTCCCCAGTCCAGGATCAGTTAGGGAGAATTTTGTTTGACTTTCTCCAGTGGCACTTGTTTCATATCCTTTTGCTCAAACATCCTCCAGCAAACAGTGCAGATGAGTGGTTTTTCAAAGGAAAACTTATTTCGGTGATCAGTTCTTGTTAATCCTTTAGGTTAGCGAGAGCCTTGGGCGTAATCTCGACATTCTTCAGGCTGGAGACAGAGTCGGTGTCCTTGTGGACAGTAATGGATGTCTGCATTTAGTAATCAATGGGGAAGACCTAGGTGTTGTTGCAGAAAACATTCCAAGTAGGCGATTTGCAGTCGTGGACTTGTATGGCTGCTGTGAAGAGGTCACCATTGTGAGCGACCAATCAGGGCCCTGGCGGGGAAGTGCCAGCTTGGAGGGCACGAAGGCAGCCCTTGGACTAGGTACGTATGCTGGGTACAATAACAATGTGACTTACTATATGGAAAGGGTGAGTGGGGATAATGGTAGTTTTGAGGTTATAAAGGAAGCTCTTGGACTGGGTGCGAATTCTACAATAACAATGTGACTTACTATATGGGAGGGGTGAGTGGGGATAATGATGGCATTTAGGTTATAAAGGAAGCTCTTGGACTAGGTGTGTATGCTGGGTACAATAATAACGTGACTAAGTGGATGGGATGGTTGAGTGGGGATAGTGACAACATTGAAGGTAAAAAGAATTGTTTGACTTACTAAATCGAAAAGAAAGCGCAATGCTTGTGGTATGTTGCTATAAAGATCAATTTTAAGTCTAGATAGCAGAAAAGTTCTAGTAGCTAACTTAAAGGCACGATAATGGGCAGTATGATCACTTTGGTAGCAGACTTTAGCCCTAGCCCCTGACTAGATGGGAAGAATGAGTAGTGGAATTGCCATCACGGAGGGCACCAAGGCAGGTCTGATAATACTTTGCAAAACTTTGGATTGTGTTTAGGTGAACATGCAAAGGGACCTTGTGATTACAGACAACTGTGTGATCGATTCAGGTCCAGTCTTGCCATACCAGGTATTTAATCCAGTAACCATTAGGTTGCTCTATTATTCCAGTTTTAAGAACTTTATCAAAACTTTAATTCATTAAAGATTTGCAGATTTCTTAAATTATGGTTTCCTTCAGAAGCATTACCCTGCCAGTAAGGTTGATATTTATGTTCACCTGAGATAACCGCATCAAGGCGCATGATCAAACAATTATTGGTTATTCCTTTAAGTCGAGTTGAACAGTGGCTGAATGCTTGACGAGATGCGAAACATTTATTTGAATTTTTAAAAGCCAGTATTAGTATGTACAAACGAAGTGACCTCAAGAGAAACTTAACAAGTTTAATTTGTGAAATATAGACTGCAAATGATGAATACCGTGAACAAAATGCCGTATAGCGTAGGATCTGAAAAGATCAACCAGCCACGAAATGTGTGAAACATGAGTAAAATAAAACGAATGACTGGAAAACTACGCTAAAATTTTTTTGTCTTTTGTGAACCAATATGAGCAAGAGCTCGGACTAGGTCAGCAATTAAACGTAGTTTTCCAGCCATTCATTTTATTTTACTCATGTTTCTTGAATTTATGCACACACGAAAGATTGAGCCTCGCTTGCATGCTGCAACTCTTTCTGGAAATTGTGTCTTAAAAGTAAAACTTCAGTCTACTTTCAGTTCACACAAAGAATCTCAGCGTTGATGGAGTTTTTTGAAAATACTGAAATAGTGGCATTTAGATTTTCTTGAATGGAGACATTTTTCTGTGTCTTCTATGTTAGTTTTAAATACATTTTGTTTTGCAAACCAGTCTAAAATGAGTTAATATATCATGAAAACCAGTATTTAATCGGCTCATAAACAAACAAAGTCACTCACATCGCGTTCAAAACAACTATCAAAATAAATTGCTTCCAAATTATTGTTTTACCCCTGAAAATTTTAGATAGTGGATGAAAATGCAAGTAAGATGTGATTTAAAAAACTTGAAAACCCTTGACCAGCGAATAAAGGGATGAGACTGTGACTTTATGGTCTATAAACGCAGTTTCTAATAAGTTATCGCTGTTCTAGGACTTTAGAAATATTTAGTAGCAAAACTATTCGTGAACTATGCATCCCTTGTAAAACTATTAGTATGTTCGGGAACAGCATATGTGTTCATACGTGTTTATATTATTAGCTGGGAAAGTCTGTTTGGTAATACAATTTTTAAATTCAAAAAGTTTGTTTTATAGCGTTTAAGAAATTAGGGCACGAGTGATAAGGAACTAGTGTAAACGATATATCGTCTATTGCAGAATCTTTAGAGTTTTCCTTCCATAGTATGATAGGAGCAAATAATTATTGCTTTTAGATGGTTACTTCAGCCCGGAGTCAAAACTAAACATCTGCTACTGTCAAGTTTGCCACGAAGCAAGGGGAGAAAAACGGTACTCGGTCAGCGGTGATCCACCATGTAGATATGGGTTGCCATTAGGATGGTGCCAGTTTGCGTTGAGGTAATTTCTGGACATTCGTTTACAATGCAATCTGTAACCATATGCCTTCATACGAATTGAATCTGGGAGACAAAGATTTGGTAATTTTTTGAACACATAAACGACGACTTTTAGCTTCTTTGCAGACATGTTTCGGCAGCGTCTTCTGCCTTCGTCAGTGCTTTAATGAACTAGATAATAGTATAGTATATATAGAAAAATTAATGACAATGTGATAGATACTAACATAATAGAATTGTTTGGAATACAATGATGGCATTTTACAATGTGAGTTTTGTATTAAAGTAATTTGTTCCCCAATATAGTGTAAATTAAGGCACATTTTGTAAAATGTACAACATGGGAAAATAATTTATTCATTCATCTACTTCATGTATTTATAAATACATGTCATATTTTAATTTAAAAGAACTGGTTTATTTCTCCTTCCCCCTATGTCCATTCCCTCCTACTCTTACTCGTTCACGAAAACTGTACTAGGTTCACTGTAGTTGCACTTTGTTTTTGCTGCATAACAGGCGTACATGGCAATTCACTATTCGGTTTAAAGTCTGAGAATACTATTATTTTATTATTCCAAGCTTGTTTAAACCTCTTGTCCGCACCTTTTTTCGTTTTCAACTTTTGGGGCAAAAAAGTTTAGTAATATTCGTCAAGGACAATAAACTGAAATCTCTGAAGACATCTGAATGAATCCTAGAACAAGACTTTCGATAGACATTTTCTTGGGCTACATCGACAAGTCAATGAAATTAAAATCGAGTAAGAGCGTTGATGAATGAGTTCTAGTTTTGTTATCAGACTGTATTGTAATGTTTGAAGACAGTAATTTATTAAAATTTGCAGTGTCTTTTCAGCAAAATGGTTACAAATTAACAAGCACGCTCTATAGAACCCAACGAGTAAAAATCCAAAATTTAAAAAGTGATTATTCAGAGATATGGTATAACGGGGAGAGAAGTTCTCTACAAGAAAGTAAATCTTTAGTTGGTAGTGGAACTCCTTTAGAACAAAAACCAAAATCTTAATGTAAGTGTTACAAATAATTAATATTGGTCACGGGTGTGCGAGCCTTTTTTGAAGGAAGAACTCTTGCAGGTCCGGTTACTGATCTTGGAAGAGCGCTCAAGATTATTGGTCCTTAAAAAGCAGTACTATTATTTGTTTATTTGGCATGTATGAGACCGTAGCCATCAAGCAAAGCTAGTGTTAGAGTTAAATAAAAAGGATTTTCTTTAAGGCCAAAGGCCTACTAATTGGGGACACCCTGTTTAGCAGTCAAAGGTGGACGGAGACGTTTCACATGACAGGCAGAAGACACACATAAACACAGAAGTCTCCGAGAGCCTACGGTTATGACGTCCTTATCTGATAAGACGTGAAGGTCTACCCATTTGCAGACATTGAAGCAAAGACAGCACCTCAATTATTTTTAACCCCCGAGTGATTTTCCGGCTGGAAATCGAACCCAAGCCTCCCGCAAGTGAGCATGGGTAACCAGGCGGCATTACTCGCACAGTTTGTTTTTCAAGCAGATTAAGATGGTTTCAGTTTGATATTTCTTTAGAACACCGAGGTACGACGTACTACACTACTTTGTAATGTTTTGTTTTGATAATTTAATGAATAAAGGCAAAAATAACATGAATCTTAAAAGAGTTCATTTTAATATGAAATTAAATCTTTCGAAGAGCTTAGCCATAACATCTTTTTGAAAGCAAGTTGTTGAAAAGTCTTGATGCTACATTTTAAAAGCAACAGAATCTTAGGATAATTAGAGAGATATTTTGAAAACACATACCATGATGATGATGGTGGTGACGCATGGTGGTGTTGATAGTAATAATATCCTCACCGCTCCTGTCGTTGCTGAAACTCCCTAATAACCAAACGTCTGCGGGGACGAACGTGTGCGGCTTACCCAAAATAACAAGATCGTCTTTTAAATAGTTCAGTAACTGTAATCAGTTGTTTTGCAGACTGCCGCCAAAGTCAGAAGCGTGTGATGCTTTGGAGACGTGGCACGTGGCTTTCTATGGCTGTCGGGCGGGCTGGGTGCGAAGGATCCTGGATCAGGGCTATTTACCGATTGCAGGTTATAAGACAATATTAATAATTTTACCATCCAAATTGTCGAAGAAACAGTAAATTAGTCAGAACTTTAATGTAGATCCATATTTAGCGAAAAAAACTATTGATAGATTTAACTACTACTGCTACGATTACTGTTACTACTACTACTGCTACTACAACTACTATTAGTTCTACTACTATTACTACTACTGCTGTGCTACTACTACTACTACTGTTACCACTACTACTGTCCTACTAATACTATTACTACTACTAATTCCAGGTTTTTCCACATGAATTACTTTATGTAAAAGTGGCTAAACTTCACTTTAACTCGTGTTCTTGTACTTGACAGCCAGCCAAACCAGTACTCAGCCTAGTACGTCATGTAACTCCAACAAAGAGCATGAAACGTCAAGCAAGTTGACAGTATCACCCACAATCCTTTGCGCTACATGCAACCCCTTAATTATCAGGAATCCGTGAGTTATAGTATTATGTGTTGTGTTGGTACACGTGTTTGTGTGTGTGTATGTAATTAAGGAATGGGGGAAAAGTGATCAAAGGATTTGACGTGTGAAGGTTCGCACGTTTCAACGAGGGCAGTAGAGTATGTTAGTTGAATTTAAAATTTTGAAGGATACCTCGGCTGTCCAACAATATTAATCTCAAAGAAAAGTTTTCTCAACTTTTGTCTACATCTGCAGCTCAAATTTGGTAATTCGGTGTATATAGTTCACGCCAAGTGATTTGTTTTGATCATTGAATTTCCTGGGGCTGCCATCTTGAAATGTGATGTGTCTGCGTTGTAGTGCCAGTCTCTACTCTTTCGAGAAACAATAGCAGTGGACGAGTGGGGGTCTAGCACCAATAAGGGAATAACATGACTTTTTTCGGGAATATTGTTTATTTGCGCCCGCGTAGTGTCATTTGCGGCCCGAGCGC